>JADLZK010009395.1:0-38530 GCA_015847255.1 Hyparrhenia diplandra
TGATACCTTGGAATACTCCAGGGTGAAAGCTACATCGGTATCCGGCGCTGCGGATTTTTTTTTTATGTTAATTTATACCAACAAGGAGGTGTCTTGCATTCTTACATTTATTTTACATAATAATGTTTGGACTATTGATGACCATACCTTCACCTTGCATCCGAAAAGTTTTGCCACTAGTACATTATGATTTGATTATTGGCATGGATTGGTTAGAAAGTCATAGTCCTATGTTGATTCATTGGAAATTTAAATGGGTTCGTTTTGATTACAATAGCACATCTATTATCTTTGCTAGGCTTGCTTCCAAGTAACTCAGTGACTTACGCTACAAGTCTGTTATGCTTGGTGACAATGATACTCAATCACAAGAGTTACAGTGGCGCATCCTAACTGAAACAACTCATCTCTACATTCAACCATTTGTTTGAACCACCAAATGGCTTACCTCCTCAAAGATCCTATAACCACACTATTCCACTTTTGCCAAATTCAAAACCGTTACCATCGAGGCCATACCGCTACCCTCCCAAGCTTAAAGATGAGCTAGAAAAAACATGTTGTTGATATGTTACGGCAAGGACTCATCATGCCATGCCCAGGGGATCCTCTCGCCCCTTAGCCGCTCGGGAGGGCGGGGAAGGGGGCGAGGGCCTCACGAGGGTGAGTCGAGAACAAGCAAAGGGGGAGGAGGCGGCCTCCGGCCCCTTCGACCTTGGCCGAGGTTGCCGAGGGTCGAGGCGTCGGAGGGCGTCAGGCCTCCGAAGAGGAGGGATAGGGACGATGCGTAAAGGGCGAGACGTGGGTGTAATAAAAGCGAGCAAATGGCACTTAAGGCGGCCAACAACCGATCCCTTTCCTTGTGCCCGCACCGGTATTTATAGAATTCAAAGGGTCGAGGGGGCGATTACAATTTGGTACATGGTAGGTAGGAGAACACACGCTACAGGCGGGCCCTTTCAAGGGCAAGCTAGTAACTATTCGCATAGGGTCAAGATGCGGGAAATACACGCATGACTTCTCCCGCTCGGGGGTGTAGGGTTTCTCATGCCAGCCCGCCGGTTCCGTGCATCTCGCGGAGGCGCAGTCCGGAGGGGTCCATCCGCGGCCTTTCTCGTTGCTTGGGTTCAAGGCCACTTGGGCGGACCCTCGCCGGCGCTCCCTACGCCGCGTAGGGGGCCATCATGCTCGGCCTGCTCACTGCCTGGGGGCCGCCTCGACGGAGGGTGTGACGCCCGCCGCTCGTGTTCTATGAGGGTCCTCCGCTTGCTGATCCCGCAAGACTTCGCAATATGTTAACGGAGATTAGTTCTTGGCCCCTCGAGGGTGAGGCCCGTGGACTGCCGGGGCCTGGGCGAGGGTCGCCCTCCCCAAAGGCCAGCCCCTCGAAGGTCTCGTTCCCTCCGAGGGGGCCGAGCAGATACGCCCTTCCGGAGGGGTCCCGTGCGGGTGGCGTGCTCGCCGCCCCCATGGGCCTTGCCCGGCCGTCCCCCTGGGCCGCTCGTGGGCCTCGCGGAGGGGGCCTCGGCCCTCCTCTTCTCCCGGCTGGCGTTAGGGGCTGCCCCTTGGTCGGATCTTTGTTAGTTAGTTTGGGAGTGACCCAGCGGATCGGGGGGTGAAGCTGTGTTTGTTTGGGGTACGGATGCCGTTGGTTTGCCTGGGGGCGGGGGCGGATCGGAGGGCTGGCATTGTTTTGGGATCCGGGCCTTGATCTCCGTTGGCTCGCGGGCTGCGCCCCGCTCGCGTCCCTCCTGAATCCCGCCTATAAATCGTCTGATTGGTGAGATTTAGGGTTTGTGCCCTCCTTTGCTTCACGCTTTTGCGGCTTTTCGCCTCCTTTTCACGCTTTAAGCCTAACCATTTCTTGTGTCCTAAGTTCGCCGCTTTTTAGCGGAGGGTCCCTTTCGGCGTGAGGGTCCATCGATGGCTCGTACCCGGGGGAGACCATGAGGCCCAAGACCGTCGTTAGGTGCCGAGTTCCCTCGGAGCAAGAGCGCCGACAAAGTCACGGGGCGTTCGGAAAGACCTGAGTTGCACAAGAGGCGTTTCCGCGCCTCGGAGGCGGGCGGTGCACCGTAGAGCCGGCGGGGAAGTCATCGTCTTCGAGGAGTTCTTCCGCAGCGGGATTTCAGGATTTTCCGTGTGCGAGCTACGTGCTTTCGAGTGCTGCTTGGAGTTCAACTCCGGCTTCCGTCAACTCCGCGGCGTCGTGCTTTCCGCTGACTGGCGTATGCACAGGCGCCGCTCAGTAGAAATTTGGGCCGGCGGTGGGCGGCTCATCGAGCCCACCTGCCGTGCACTACTCGGCGCGCCGTCGAGCGACGGAGGAGAAGGTCTTCGGCGCTTCAGTATGGCGATGGGTTCATCCCAGCGTGGGGTGGAGGCCCTGCTTGCGCGGCGCCGCGAACCGTGGAGCGCCCGGCGGCTCGGACCGGCCGGTTCTATTACCGGTTGGAGGGTCTTGGAGGCCGTATGGCGACCGGAGTCCCTCGCCATCTTGAAGGTGAAGCCCGTGAAGACGGGCGGAGGCGGAGGGAGCCGGACGCCTTTTCGGCTGTCATCGCCACGCTCCAGCGCGGGACTTTGGTGGAGGAGTTCGCGGCGGCGCAGTACAAGTCTTTGTGGGCGGGGTGCCCTCCGATTGAATTGCGGACTCGGCCCCGGAGTATGCCCCCTTGGCAATGAAGGCGTTGAGGTTTGAGCCTCAGACGATCTGCCCGAGTCGCTTGAGGCGTGAAGAAGGGTGATAAGGTGGGAGTTCGGGTGAGGCGGGTGAGGCGGAGGCCACCGCCGCCCGATTTCCTTATTGGAAAGTTGGAGGCTTTGAGGTCCGGCGGATCCGGCGCTGCCTCGTGACCGCCCGGGTGGAACGGGTTCGACTCGCCGGAGTCGGCTACGAGGACCGGCCGACCGAGGGCGTGGTGCCGACGCCATGGATGCGGGGAGGAAGAAGGCGGGGTCCGCAGGAGAGGGAAGACGCTGCCGTCGCGGCCCCCGAGCCCGGCCAGCCGGGCGCTTCGCCCTCCACCCCCACCCGTCCGCCGGAGGGGGCGGTCCTTCGAGGCCTGGCTGGTCTCGAGTTGCCGACCTCGCCGCTTCCTTATCTCTCGACGATGAGGATGAGGCGGAGGACGCGGGCGGACGCGAGGCGGCCGAGGAGGCGCGACGCGGAGGGAGGAGGCCTCCGGCGCACGGCCCGACTATGAGGAGGCCGGTGAGGAGCCGTGGCGGCGGGTCCTCCGGGCGAAGAGGAGGGGGACGGTGGGGACGGCGGTGGCGGTGCGGCGGAGCAGAGTCCGCTGTGACTCCGCCGCACGAAAGCACGCGGGTGCCCCGCCTCTATCGCGATGTGCCACGTGTGGGCGGCGGGTGAGATTTTGACTGACCTCCGAGGCCTCTCCGGAGCTGGGAAGGCCTCTTTGGGGAGGCGAGGCCTCCTCGCCGCTCTTTATGTGGCGGAGACGATCGGCATCGATGATGTCGACGTGGAGCCGCACACGGTGCATCGACCTCGCGACACCCCTTCTCGGCCCGACGAGGTTGAGCGGAGGATGATTGGGCGCTGCTTTCGATGCAAGGCCCTGCCGGAGGCGTAGATGCGTGTGGCGCAACTCGCTCGCTCGATATCCATGAGGATATCAAGGTGAAGACCTCGGAGTTGCTAGTGTTGGCGCGGGGCGGCCATCTCGTGAGGGCTGGGACTCCGCCGACCACGCGGACGCTTGAGAGGAAGGCTCTAGCGAAGCTCAAGGAGAGCCGGGCGGGAGGCCCGTGAGGCTGAGCGCTATTGATGAGGCGGAGCGCCCCGAGGGAGGTGGCGGACCTTAAGGAGGGTGCGAAAGTTCTCCGGGCGGAGAATGAGCGCTCGACGCCTGAGGCGCGCGTGAGGTCCGCGTAGCGCTGGGAGGCTGAGGTGGCGGCTGGCGAAGAGGCTCAATGATCTTGAGCTGTCTCCCGGTATGCGAGGCGAGGCCTTCAGCGCGCGCTTGACGCTGCTTTGGGCGGAGTCGGGGCCGCTTCTTCCGCTGCTCGCGAACCCGACCCCTGCTCTTGTTGGCGCTGATGGCCGGAGGTGGGGAGCCGCCGAAGGTGGTAGGCTCGCGCGCGCATCTGAGCGCCACGCCGCGGCCGCTCTCGAGGGGCCCCTTTCGCCATCTGGATTGCGCCGCGACGGAGCCGCTGTTTGAGGCCTCGCGACCGCCACTTCCCCGCCCCGACGCAGGTTAGGGCCTCGCGAGAGCGGACGTGAAGCGCTGGCCATACCCCTTCATCGCGCTTCCGGTACGGCAGGAGGGCGGAGCTTGCTCGCGAGTTTTTCGAAGGCTGATCCGCCGTGAAAGGTTGGTCACTTGTTTGCTTTTGTTGTCCTGCTCGCTTTTCCTCTTTTGTTTGTCGCTACCGCCGCCTTGTGCGTGTGCCGACTTGGTGTCGTTCTAGGTCGCCGCTGCCGCTCGAGCGGAGGGGGCTCCGTGTCGTTCCTCGAGGAGATAGGGCGCACGGACGTTGAGTGCCGTGGTCGCTCGGGCGATCTCGGTGCCTCCGCCAGTACGGCCGCCAAGTGCTGGCGCCATCCCGTCTTTCTCGGCCCCTCCCGGCCGCAGCCTGTCTCCACCTCTCCGCACATCTCCGGGCATAGCCTCCGCCTCGGCCGAGGCCCCTGAGCTCGCTCCCGGCCTCCTCCATGCCTCCGAGGGACCCCTCCGCCGCCCGATGCGTGCGGCCTCCGACGCGAGGTAGCTTAGGGCTCCTTAGATTGCGCGGAGTTTATTCTTTCCTAGGCGAGGACAATCATGTGGTGTGAAACTTCTTGGCCTTCGGGCTTTTTAAGTTGAATGATGAATTGAGTTTTAGGGGCTCCGCTACATTCGCTGCTACTCGACAGCGCTTCGCGTTGTGTCCGTGCACCTTCGTAGCTTTGATTTCGCGTTGGGGTTGGGGCTAACCGCGTTTTGGATGATTGCGTGGCCGCGCGGTACCCCCGAGGGCCTGCGGAGGGTGCTTAACGTGGTTCCGCCCCGATGATGAATCGCCAGATGTGTTCATTTCGGGGAGACTTGGGTTCATGCCATGCCGACGGTTCTGACTGCGCCCTTCGAGGCGGTTTTGGTGGGGCAGGGTTCGAAGTACACGATAGCCAATCGGGCCTGGAGGCCTTCCCGGCGGGCCCCATGACTCGACAAACCGTCAAAGTGGGCGGGTACTTTCGAGCGGTGCCCGGTAGCGCCTTGGCGGAGGACGATATTGAGGACGATGAAGCGTAGCCATCGCGACGGGCAAGCGGCTTGTTGGGTCGATCGCGGAGGCCGAAGTCCGTTGTTCCAAAGCGGAGGATGTGGGTTTCGAAAGTGGAGCGGCACGCGGGAGGGTATCCCAAGACAGAAAAGTCTTTACGGGTGAACTTCCTGTTTGTTCTTTGAGCTCGGTGGATAGCGAGCCAGCAGCGACTGGCCAAGAGCCGGGTGGAGGTGGTGGATGTAGAGGAGTTTGTGGAGCGTGTAGCGAGGTGTTAGTTAAGGCCATCTTGTACATGGGGTCGTAACCTGCGTAGCTGAGGATGTGTGTGCGGAGGAGGCTCACGGGAAAACTCTGGCTTGTGGAGGGGCCGTGTAACTTTTTCCTCGTAATGTAATGGGCGGGCTTTCGGCCGCGGAGGGCCGTGTAACTTTTCCTCGTAATGTAATGGATCGCGGTATGTTTGCAAAGAGTTGTTTTTGTGTTGCATGTACCAAGTGGTAGTGGTGCTCTTCGCGGGTAGTCGTGTGTGGCGGCGGTACTATTTCACTTAGTGCGAGACTTCGTGCATTTTCGCGCGAAGGTAGCAGCGGTAGGCAATGGCGTCCTGTTTCATAGTCGCGAGACTTCGCGTTTTTTCTGAGTAGCGCGTTAGGCGTGGCGTCCTGTTTTCCTTAGTCTGCGAGACTCAGCGCGTTTTCTTGGTAGCCGCGATAGGCGGCATCCCTGTTCCCCTTAGTAGAGACTCGCGGCGTGCGAAGGTAGCCGCGATAGACACGTGGGCGCTCCCCTGTTTTCCTTAGTCCCTGCGAGACTCGCTGCGTGGCGAAAGGTAGCCCGATAGACGACGGCGTCCCCCTCGCCTTAGTGCGAGACTCGCGCATTTTGCGATGGCTGTAGCCGCTGTAGACGAGCGGCGCCCCTGTTTTCCTTGGTGCGAGACTCGCTGCGTTTCGCGAGGTTTGCTTGACCAAGTGGTACTCGCTGATTTTTATCGCAGTGCTCCGTTACAAAGTTCTTTGGGACGCGGAGGGTCTTTTTCGCTCCACGGGGTTCCCCTCGCTGGAAGCTTGGAAGTTGGTGCGAGGGTGCGCCCTTGTGATTCCGCGGGTGCACGACTCATCGCTCGAGACTTGGGAGCCGGACGGGTCGGCGCTAATTGGGACTCTTGCGTGCAGGTGGCTTGCGGCGGGTCCGCGTCGCTGGCACTTGCGCCCATCCTTGTTGAATGGCGGTCTTGCGGGTTGTCGCAGTTTCGCGCCTTTTCGCGTTCGTGTTCGTGGCTGCGACCTACCCCTTCGGGACTTTGATTCCTTTGGTGGAGTTGCCCACGGGGGAGGATGTTACATTCTCCATTGTGGTATCCCCTTCGCAGAGTCACCGCCTCCGAAGTTGGCCGGGTCCCCGCGAGGTGCTCCCCGGCGGCCGGGCGTAGGGGTTGCGGAGTACCAAATGCTCTAGTTTGTTCGCATTTGGTCTTTGTTGGTTTGCGGGGTTTGGATGTTTTGGAGGTATCCCGCATCCGCTCTATAGGATCGGGGTTTGGCTATGGGTGTTAGCATGGTGGCGTGTGGGTCGATGGTCGCTCTCTTCCTAACATGGGATTCGCGGGGGGGGATGTTTGGTTTTATAGTGCTTCTTGGGGGCGGGGGGTGCTCCCGGGCGTTGGGCGGATGTCATAAGTGCTTGTTGTGATTATGGTTTGTACGGGCGGAGGTCTTGTCCTTGGTGGGTGGTGGTGTTAAGGCCGTATCTGGCGGAGGTCTTGTTCTTGGTCGGTGGTGGTATTTTTTGTTGCCGAGCTCCCGGCGAAGGGTACTGCTCTTCCGATTTTGCCGCGTACTCGCGGGCCTGACTTCAGGGGTGGCGGAAGTACTGCTGCGAGGCTCCCTCGGGCGGAGGTGCTGTGGCTTCCATGGCGCCTCAGCGTGTCTCATACTTGAGAGCGCTGGGGTGTCTTGTATTGCGAGCTCCCTAACGGGGGTGCCAGGGCGCCTCGACTTTTGTGCGCCTCCGGTCTCATACTCGGAGAGCGCGGGGACGTCTTCCTTGCGGGCCTCAGGGCGGAGGTGCTGTGGCGCCCGACTTTTGTAGCCTCCGCTGGGTCTCATACTCTGAGAGCGTGGGCGTCTTCATTGCGAGCCCTCGGCGGAGGTGCCGTGGCGCCCGACTTTTTGTAGCGCCTCGCTGGGTCTCATACTCTGGAGAGCGCTGGGCGTCTTTTCTTGCTGGGCGCCTCGGGCGGAGGTGCCGGGCGCCCGATTTCTGTGTATGCTCGCTGGGTCTCTATACTCTGGAGAGCGCGGGCGTCTTTCATTGCGAAGCCCCAGGGCGGAGGTGCCCGAGGCGCCCGACTTTTGTGCGCTCCGCTGGTCTCATGCTCTGAGAGCGTGGCGTCTGCTTGCGGGCTCCGGGCGGAGGTGCTGTGGCGCCCGACTTTTGTAGATGCGCCTCCAGGGTCTCCTATACTCGAGAGCGTGGGCGTTATTGCGACCTGGCGGAGGTGCGCGCGCCTGACTAACATAATTTAGAGTTAGGAGTGTTTTTGTTGGTTTGACCGAGCCGGGGTGCAGCCTTGCGCGCGCTCCCGAGCGTGGGCAATCCCAGCTTACTCAGCTGACGATGAGGGCTGGTTGGCGCCGATGCCACCTTTCATGGCCGTACTTGCGTTGCACCTTTCTCCGATGTGGGGTAACTAACCTCGCATATATTAGATATTGGCATGCCTGCGTTAAAAACCTCGCGCCGCAAGGAAAAAGAGTGCAGCCCGCCTTTGTTCATGATCTTAAGTTTAGGAAGAGAAAAAAAATGAAATGGCAAAATGAGCGGAGCCCCATACAAGCTTCGCGAGTGCCCGGTACATTGCACCGCTAGGGGGTAGTACTTAAGTGAGGTCGCCGACGTTCCATGTGGGGGAGATCATGGCCTTCGAGATCTTGCGGGTGGAAGGAGCCGGGTCTTGTGGACTTAGTGACGCAGGTATGGGCCCGCCCACTTGGCCATGAACTTGCCACCATCTTCGCGTTTCTCGCTTCCCTCGATCGGGACGAAGTCTCCGAGGAGATCGTCGCGAGGCCTTCTTGTTCCTCCATCTTGTGGTCTCCTCCCGGTATGCGTGGGAGGTTGAGGATGGCCAAGTTTCTTGTTTTCTTCGAGGAGGTCCTTCGCGACGCTTCTTCTTGGGGGGGGCCGGTGACCCTTAGCGACGCGTGCTTCAGATTCTTTCGGGAGGACGGCCTCTTCTCCACCAACAGAGCTTGAAGGGCGGAATTTGGTCGCGACGGCTGGAGGTGTTATGTGACCATACCACCGGAGTGAGCTCCTCCCGCCCATTTTCCTCTTGGTTTCAAGGTGGACCTTCCCTACCGATACCTCGCAGGATTATGCCATTGGCCCTTCGGCGAGGCCGTTTGATTGGGGTGCCTTTACGGAGGCGAAGTGTATCTTGGTGCCTATTTGATGGGCGTAACTGCTTGAAGCCTTCGTTATCAAACTGGGTGCCGTTATCGACTATTATGCCCGCTGGTTCGAAGCCAGACGATCCGCTGCCAGAAGAACTTTTGTACCGAGTGAGAGGTTATGCTTGGCGAGGAGGGCGGGCTTCGATCCATTTGGTGAAGTATTCGGACGCCACTCATCTGCGGGGCGAAGGTTCCCCCTGAGCCGGCGGATTGGACCGGATAAAGGTCTATCGCCCATCGAAGGGGGCCATGTGGGGCGAGATGAGGGTTGCCGGGCCCCCGGCCCTGCTGGAGTGGTGGGCCGTCACCGGGCATCCTTCGCAGCGTTTTTGACCGGGGTCGGGCGTCGTTGAGTGCGGTGGGCCAATAGAACCCTTGCTCGAACACCTTTCCCACTAACGCCTACGGGGGCCGTGAAGCGAGCCGCAGATGCCTTCGTGGATCTCCGCTTAGGATGGCGCAGCCTTTCGCCGCATAGATATGCATTTTAGCCATGGAGCGATTCATTTTATGCCTTGTAATTTTGTTGTCAACTAGGCCGGTAGCCTCGGACCTTCGCCAACCCTTTTTTGTTCTTCCTGATTGGGGCTCGAAGAGGCCTTTGATGAATGCAATGATCGGGGCTCTCAATCTTCGGGTGAATGGCGCCGACCGAGGGGTTGGTCGCCATCTTGAATCGCTTGGGGCTACGCAGTATTTCGAAGAACACGCCCCGTGGGAGTTGCTCCGCTCGGGACGCGGGCAAGCGAGCTCGTCGGCCGCCGTTGTCCCTACCAGGATATGGTCTTGGTTGTGATGCCGAGAAAGAAGGCCTCAAGATTTTCCTTTAGCCTTGCGAGGTATTTTTTGCAACTCCGGGTGCTTGGCTTTGTTGTCCTTCTCTGCTTTGTTTGAGACCACCTCCGAAGTCGGTTTTGATGATGGCCCAGCTACCGACATGGCCGGAGCTTGTTTAGTGCCAAGAGCACCGCCTCGTATTCCGCAGGTGTTGTTTGTGCAGCGGAATTTAGCTTGGCGGCATATCTCGCCTTGACTCGGAGGGTGAAGTGATGATGGCCGCGATGCCAGCTCAGCGTGCCCCGTGCTCCGTCGGTGTGTCCGGCCCAAATCGGGTCCAAGTTCAGCGCTTGGTTGTATGTGTCGTGTCGATCTGCTAGGAAATCTGCTAGGGCACGTGACTTGATGGCCGTTCGGGCCGACCTAATCTGATTGCGTGGTCTCCGATCTCTGGCCGCCCACTTCGCTATTCTGCCCACCGACTCGGGGTTTCGAATATGTTATCAAGGGAAAGCCTGAAGGTATGGTGACCTCATGTGCCCGGAAGTAGTGCTTGAGTTTTTCGTTGCCATGACCCGCTGCGTAGGCTACCTTTTCCGGCCTCCGTGTAATTTAGCTTGGGCCCTTCGAGGGTTTTGGAGACATAGTAGGCGGGGATTTGCTCGATTTGGTGCCCTTCGTTCACTTCTTTGGCAGCACCGCGCTGGCGGCATGTGGCGATCGCGGCGGCGTAGAGAAGGAGTCCTTCGCCTGGTTAGGTGTGGCGAGGGTGGTAAGGTTTTTGAGGTATCGCTTGAGTTCTTCGAAGGCTTCTTGTTGCGGAGGCCCCGGTGAATGGGGTCCATTTCCTTTAGAGTTTGGAAGAATGGTAACCCTCGCCGGGGCCGACACGGAGATGAACTCGCTAAGGGCGCGAGGCGTCCGCTTAGTCTCTGAACCGATTTTACATTTCCTCTGAGGTTCCATCGCGGTGATTGCTGCGATCTTGAAGGGTTGGCCTCTATTCCTTTACATGATCTGAGGCTGACCCAATAACTTGCCCTTGCCTCCAAATACACACTTGGCGGGGGTTGAGTTTGAGCCGGCCACAAGTAGTTTGGACGAAGGTCCTTTGGAGGTCCGTGATGTGGTCTTCCTTTAGCTTACTTTGGACTACCAAGTCGTTCGGCGAGGGTCGAGATGGCGGTGCCGTCTCCGAACACCTCCGCCGTCATTCGCGCGGACGACGAGCCGGCGGAGGCCTTCGGCCATTCTCCGAAGGCGTAAGTTCGAAGGGGTTATGAAACTTGTCTTGTCTTCATCGCCGGGTTCATCCAAATTTGGTGGTATCCACGAGAAACAAAGTCCGGGAGGGACAACCTTTCACGGCTGGCTGCTCGGCCGACTAGAGAGCTGATTCTGGGAGGGGGAAAATCGTCCCCGGGCATGCTTTTTGTTCAGCCTGGTGAAATCCACACACATCCTCCATCCGGTGGGCCCGCTTTGTCTTTGCTAAGGCTTGCTTTTTTTCACCATGACAACGTTGGATAACCAAGTGGGGTATTTGGCCGGGCGGATGACCTCAGCGTCTAGAAGGCGGTTTACCTCACTGCTTGGTTGCTACTCTTCTCGTCGACATTTTGCGAAAGCTACGCTTTACGGGGGTGGCGTCAGGTCTTATGTTGAGGTGGTGCTTTCGATGAGGTCCGCGGCTAACACCATGCAAATCTTAGCGGACCCGGCAAACACATCGGAGTTCTCACCGGAGGCCTTTGCAAAGAGCTACGCCACGAGGTGCGGTCGTCCGTGCGGATATGGTTACTTCTCTATCGGGATCAAAGCTAAAAGCGACTTTCTTCGTTTCTTCTGGCGGTAGTGCTTTCGCGGGGGCTCGCGCCGCCTTTGGCTGTCTCTCTTGGCCTACAGTTCTTGTTCTAGGTTGTGTACGTGGCGTTGTTCGGTCGGCAGCCCCTCCGCGTTCTTCTTTGCGCGTGCGGTCTCCTAACACGGCAATTATACGCCCGCCGACGGAGGGCATCTTCATGCAGAGATAACTCGGGTGGAGGACCGCGTCGAATCGCGTTGGTGACTCCGGCCGAAAATGGCGTTATAGCTGTGATTGGGCTGGTCGACCACGCCGAAGGTTATGTTTTCTCGACGGTGAATGGGCTCTTTCGAAGGAGACCCAGAAGGTGATTTTCCCGATGGTCCCAACTTGGCGGCCTCCGCCGCGAAGAGGGGATTGCTGCTGGTTGTAACATGTTTCTGCCCGTGCCCATTTTGTCGAAGGTGGATGCGAACAAGATGTACCGCGGAGCTGCCCGTGTCTACTAGGATCCCACGTAGCGATCAAACCTCCGATGTTGGTGTCGATGACCATCGCACGGGTGTGAGGGTAGTCTCCGAGCTTCATGTCGCCGGCATTGAAGGTGATCGGAATGTGGGACCAGCCGTTTGTTTTACGTGAGGCCCTCCGTACCCACATGATGGACCCTCCGATAGTGCTCCTTTTTCGCCGCCGTTTGTTCGTGGTCTCGTTGGAGCCCCGTGATAGCCAGGATGACCCCGTAAGATGAGTTGGGCTTGCCGACGATTGTCCGGATTTCTTGCTCGACCGGGTGTTGCTGGGTCGAAGGTGGCGCGGGTGGCGGAGGTGGAGGTGGTAGGGCTTGGTTGTGATAGCTTGGTTGTGAGGCTAGGGGGTGTGAGACTGTATACTCTTGCTGGTAGTATCGCGGCCGGCTCATTTGAAGGTCTTTGGAGTGGAAAGCCGGGTAGTGGAAGCTGGATGTCTTTGGGATTCCATAGTCGAAGGGGGGTGAAAGTGTAGTGGTTGGAGTGGGTGCTTCTTTGTTTTTTCTTGTGTGGTTAACTTGCCTCTGCGGGCTTTTTGAAGCGAGCTCCGTCCATCGCCTCTTTCCCTTGGCGAAATATGGGCATTGTTTGGTGTAATGGCCTTTGCCCTCTCCGCGAAAATAATGGCGTAGGGTTGTTTTTACGGAGGCCTCATGTTGGTGTCCGGGTTCGATGCAGGGGGTTCTTGGTGGGTAGTTTTGCCTAGGGGGTGGTTGGTGGGTTTTGCCGTGGCGGGGGGTTGTGGCGATGGTGCCGACTCGACGGACCCCGGTCTTGGGTGGTTGTCCATGACGTGGTGGTCGTTGTGGTCGTATGCCGATATGGCGGAGGTCGGAAAGCCTCTATCTTCGCTTTGTGGCCGCTGTCGCCTCCGCAGCACTTGTCCATTATCTCGTGTAGCTCCGCTTAGGGTCTTCTACGCCTCCGCTCAATCTTTGAATGACATGGGCCCGGGCGGATGCAAGAGACCACCGCCATAATGACGCTCGGTCTGAGACCCCCCTCGTCCTGGCCTTGGTTTGGAGAAACCTCCGCCACCACTCTTGTAGGGGCTCATTTGGCTTCGCACCACGCTCAAAGAACTTCGGTCTTTGTTGATGAGTTCGAGTCAACTCCCTTGAAATTTTTGCGCCGAAGGGCGTCGCGAAAGGCCGGACCAGCTCGGATTGAGTTGGGGGGGCAGCAGACAGCACTTCAAGATCGAGCCACTCCTCTTGCGATGATCACAAATGACTTGCCATTGTGGAGTGATCTCCTCCCCGCGGCTTCCAGCGGCCAGAGCTCATAACGAACGTATGCGGGGCCTGAGGCCCCGCTGTGGCCTTGGCAGAGCGCCGGGTGGCCGTAGCGTGGGAGGCCATTCCGCGATCCGAAGGGCGAGGAGAGCGGGGATTTGGGGTCGAATGATGATTTTGCGGGGAGGCCGCGCTGAGCGTGGCGGCAAATGCCGCCCCCGATGGGCATGGAGGGGTACGGTTGGCTTATGCGAGGGTTGAGGATTGCGGTGTTGCACCGGTGGCTGATTTCATTGAGGTGGTGGTGGGGTTGGCGGAGGTGGGGCTTGCCCGAGCGGGGTTGCGGATGATTGCCGGGCTGCGGCCGCCCTCCCCGCCGACTTCTTGGTGACCGCTCGAAGTTCGGGTTGATCCATGCCACTCGGTCCCGGCGGCTTCACCGTTCTGGGCCCGCAGCGCCGCCTCCGATCTAGGGCCTGGCGGCAACCTCCTCTTTTCGCGATCCGGGCTTGAGGGGCCTCTAGTGCTGCTTTCGCCTTGCTCGGTTTCCTCCTCTTCATCTTCGTAGCACTTTTAGGAGCCCTCCGAGGCCGGATCCGTAGGGTTCGGCCGAGGCGGAGACATCTCGCGCCACTTGGGTCTTTGGACCCGCGTCCGTCGGCCTGCCACCGCCTTGATGGGCGTCATAGCCTTCTTCCCCGGTGACCTCCGATGTCACGGATGGCCAGGAGGTCGAGAGGGATGGCGGGCAGCCCCTCCGGCTCCCGCGGCCACCGGCGCTGAGCTGCTGGCGCGCGTGGTGGCCGCATGCCGACCGCTTGATGGGTTTGATCACAGGGGTCCCCGCCGGGCGGAGTTATTCCGGCCGCGGCGACGGGTTTGGTCGGCTGGGTGGCGGCATGGCTTTGGACTTTTGTGTCGGTCCCCCACACGGGCGGCGCCAACCGTGGGGATCACTCCCCGCCCCTTAGCCTTCGCTCCCTGAGGGGGGGGGCGGGGGGGAGGGCTTCCCACAGGTGAGTCGAGAACACAAACGGGAGCGGAGCGGCCTCTCCGCCCCGCTCGACCTTCGCCGAAGTTGCCGAGGGTCGAGGCGACGGAGGGCGCCCCGGCCTCAGGAGGAGGGATGGGACGATGCGTAAGGCGAGACGTGGGTGTAAAAAAACGAGCAAATGGCACTTAAACCGCCAACAACCGATCCCTTTCCTTGTGCCCGCACCCGGCATTTATAGGAATTCAAAGGGTCGAGGGGCCGATGCTAATTTGGTACATGGTAGGTAGGAGAACACACGCTTACAAACCGGGCCCCTTCAAGGGCAAGCTAGTAACTATTCGTGCAAAGGGGTCAAGAGACGGAAATACACGCATGACTTCTCCCCCGCCAGGGGGTGTAGGGCTTCCTCATGCCGCCCGGCCGGCGTGCACCGCGGAGGGGCGCCCCGGAGGGGTCCATCCGCCCGGCCTTCCCGTTGCTTGGGTTCGCGCCACTTGCGGCAGACCCCCTCGCCGGGCGCTCCCTACGTCGCGTAGGGGGCCATCATGCCAGGCCGAATGCTCAAGCCGGGGGCCGCCCTCGACGGAGAGGGGTGACGCCTGCTCGTGTCGCGGAGGGTCCTCCGCTTGCTGATCCCGCAAGACTCTCGCAATATGTTAACGGAGATTAGTTCTTGGCCCCCCGGTGGTGAGGCCCGCGGGGCTGCCGGGTCGGGCGAGGGTCGCCCTCCCCAACAATGCCTAGTTCAAGTGCATTTTCTTCCCTAGTTTTGCCGGTGCCTAAAAAGGATGGAGGGTATAGATTTTGTGTTGATTATAGACGGTGAATTCTATAACACCGAAATCCAAGATTCTAGTGCCAATCTTTGACAAGCTTATGGACGAACTGGCCAATGCCAAGTGGTTTTCAACCTTGGATCTCAGGGCCGGCTTTCATCAGATTTTGATGGACAATGCTGATGCTCATAAGACTTCCTTCCAGACTCACTTGGGCCACTCTGAATTTTATGTTATGGCATTTGGGTTAACTAGAGCACCTGGAACATTCCAAGGAGCAATGAACTGTACTTTAGCTCCAGGATTAAGGAAATTTGTCATTGTATTTTTTGATGACATCTTGGTTTACAGTGCATCATTTGAAGAGCACCTGTTACATCTTCATCAAGTTTTCACTTGGCTCTGAGAATGATGATGGGGTTCTCAAGATGTGTAAATGCAAGTTTGCACAACAGTCCGTATCATATTTAGGCCATATTATTGGTGCCGATGGACTTTCCACAGACCATGTTAAGATTGAAGATGTCCAGGATTGGCCTCTTCCTAGGACTGTGAAGGAAGTGAGGGGTTTCCTAGGCCTAGCTGGCTATTATAGGAAATTTGTTAAGCATTTTGGTGTCATTGCTAAACCTTTAACACAACTGTTGTGCAAGAGTGTACCATTCCTCTGGAAAGACATACATACTGGTGCCTTCAACCAGTTGAAACACGCTCTATCAACAGCTCCTTGTTTGGCACTTTCTGATTTCACACTGCCATTCCATATCGAAACAGATGCATCTGCTTTAGGTGTGGGAGCAGTCCTCTTACAGAATGGTCATCCTCTAGCATATATCGGCAAATCATTGGGAATCAAAAATCAAGGGTTATCTACCTATGAAAAAGAATACTTAGCTATCCTTGTAGCAGTGGACCAATGAAGACACTATTTCTTGCAAGGACAGCTTATCATACACAATGATCAGAAGAGCTTGTGTCACTTGAATGAGCAAAGGCTCCATACACATTGGCAGCAAAAAGTATTCACTAAGCTTTTGGGTCTCAACTATACTATTGTTTATAGGAAGGGGATTGAAAATGGTGCAGCTGATGCCCTGTCCAGGAAGCCATAATTGTTGGTTGCATCCTCTCTGGTTCCTCAATGGCTAGAAGATGTGGTTGCAGATTATCCTGCTGATCCTATAGCCCAGAGTCTTTTGGCTAAGCTAGCCCTCTGTGATATTGCTGATACCCATTATACATTGACTGATGGGGTTATCAGGTACAAAGGCAAGGTATGGCTCAGTAATTATGTCTCCTTCCATGAGAAAGTGTTCCAAGGATTGCACTCTAGTGCATTAGGGGGGCATTCTGGAGCTCTAGCCACTCATTACAGGATCAAGCAGTTATTCTATTGGCCAAAGATGAAAGCTGACATTCTCAACTGGGTTCAAAATTGTCAAGTCTGCCAGCAAGCTAAGCTTGACAGAACCCAGTATCTAGGTTCGTTACAACCCATCCCAGTCCCAGAATCATCTTGGTCAATCATCTCTATAGATTTTGTTAGTGGTCTTCCACGGTATGGGAATGCTAATGCAATTCTTGTGGTGATTGATAAATATTCTAAATATGGTCATTTCATTTCATTGAAACATCCATATAATGCTCAAGACATATATAGCAAAGATCTTCATGGACAACATCTACAAATTACATGGGTTTCCAAAAATAATCGTTTCTGATAGGGACTCTATCTTTACAAGTCAATTTTCGCAATCTCTGTTCAGATATGCTGGCATTGAGCTCAAGCTAAGTACAACTTATCATCCACACAAACTGATGGCCAAATTGAACGCCTGAATCAGTGTTTGGAGACTTATTTGTGCTATTTTGTGCATGCTTGCCCCACCAAATGGCACTAGTGGCTTTCTTTGACTGAGTTCTGGTATAACATGACCTTTCACTCGCCCATGGCTATACTCCATTTATGGTTCTCTATGGCCAAGAGCCCTTACAACTTGGATTGTTTGTTGATTGATCAAGCAACCTCGAGTCTATTCTTGGGATAGCTCCATGAAAGATCTCCGATGCGTAATATTTTCAAACAACATCTTAGTCAAGCTCAACGAGAATGAATGAAAACAGCCGACAAAATCGCTCAAAGAGGGAGTTCCAGGTTGGGGATTAGGTGTTCTTGAAACTCCAACCATATATTGATCATTACTCGATCACAGATCTAACAACAAGCTTGCCTTCAAGTTTTTTGGCCCCTTTTCATCATCGAGAGGGTTGGCAATGTGCCTTACCAGTTGGCCTTACCTCCGGATGCTTCTATCCATGATGTCTTCCATGTTTCTCAGCTCAAGGCATCACATGGAAATGAAAGCGTACATCCTCTCTGCCTTCACCATTGACTAAGTTGTAGGTTCCACAACGTGTCCGCAGAGGTGCTATCAAGTCGGGCGACCACCAAGTGGAGCGGTATTGATTCAATGGTCCCACAAACATAAAGAGTTCCGCAAGCGCACAAAAATGTCATTTGTAGCTTTCACCGGGAGTATTCGAGTGGTATCGTATTTCCACGGGGAATGCATGGTGTAAAAGTCTCTAATAGGAACATGGACAAGATAACATGACTATATAATAGACCAAGGTTCATAACGGGGATGCAACATGATAAGTAAGGATAACTTGACACACACACTGGAGCAATCTCATGGATGGAGGTAACAGAGAGAATAAAGAATACAGAATAAAAGAATAACCTAAGCTGGAGCAGGCCTATCCTATATACTTGTGCAAAGAACAAGTTAATGATCATAAAAGATATCTAGGACATAGTAAGATGGATGAGGAGATGCCTTACTGGTCTCACGGCCGATAGACACTTTCGAACTCCTACTCAATACCCGGACATGGAGGAGTGCTAGGGATGGACAATTTGTCACCACCACCTGCCGCCTACCTCACTACCATAGGGCACCGACATATCCCGAAGTCTCCCGTGCACCTGGGCTCCTTGCCCGCGTGTACTAAGGAACTACACACACCACCCTAGGACTCTGACCCTACGGATCAACCCGGCTGCCGTGTCGTGTTAGAGAGGCGATAGGAGGGCGACGGCCTGCGCCGCCGGGCAGCCAGCTGCCGCCGCCGGCGAGCCCGATCGAGGCCATGGAACTGCCGCCACGCGGCGCCCACCGGGAGCGCGTCTCGCATCCGTGGGCGAAGGCACATGGTCGTGGCCCCCAAGCGTGAGCCACGCTGGGCGACACCGTGCGCAAGGCGACAAGTCCGGTGGGCTCTGGGTCGAGGAAGGGGCAGGGAGAAGGATTTCGAGGATGATGAGGGGGCAATTCAGAATTCTACTGGCCGGCTTTTGGTTCATCCCAAAGCGAGAGGGATCCCCGCCGTGCCCGGGTTTCGATCGGGATGGAGCTAGGGTTAGGGTCGAGAAGAGGAGGGTGAAGGACCCTGGTCCGATCCGCCGTGATCTCTCGGGAGAAGAGGAGTTTCACACCTATAGACTGCTACCTAGCACAGGATCGTGATCGGTGGACAAAGCCTCCGATTCCACTCAAATTTGCTGAAGACGTGTGGGGGAAGGGGGTGAGAGATTCGTTCGTCACCAAGCTGAAGCAATCCATGGCGGGCCGAGGAAGGGGAAGACCACCACGACCAAGAGGACCGTAAGAGGAGTGGGGGAGATTGGGGTGGGGGATGGCCGCAGGGGTCGGCTTACTACCCTCACCCACCGTTGGGGCCACCGCTAGTGCCGATGGGACCTCCGCTGTTCCGGATGCCGCCTCCCGCAAAGGGCAGTATGGGTACTATCCTCATCCTCAACCGCCCTACTCACCCACACCGCCACCACCTTTCAATCCTCAAGGACAAGTACTCTGTGCAGGAGGAAGACCAAGGGGGAACCCAACAAGCTTTTCGAGGGGGAAACAGGGGGCTGTTTCAACAACAAAGAATGTAATAGTGGAGGTACTCGAGATAGAGAAAACTCAACGTAATCAAGGAAGGGAAAACTCAAGCTCAATGCCTAAGCAATCCAAAGTGAGGGTTTGAAGAAGCCGAGGAAGAGAAGAATCCAGAGGGCAAAGGTCTTAATGTCATCGCTACATTTATGAGCACTTTGGTCACTTTAGCACGTGCATCGGAGAAACCCAAGGTGTGCTTTGTGCATTTCGAGGAAGGAGCATCAATCGATAAGTGTCCAAGATGGAAGGAGCCCTGTGAAGGAAGCTATGTACTTAGGAAGTGCCAAGAAGGGGTTGGGGTTCTTTCATGTGGATGTCGATAAAAAAGGAAAATAGGTTCAAGCTTTTGATTTGGGTTTGACAATTGTGCCTTATTCACCGTAGAGCAAGGAGAATTAGAACAAGAGGAAATAATTGGTTACCCGCAGAGGGTGTTTGATGGTAATTGGCCTTGGGCCTTGAAGAAGCTTGAGGAGTATAGGTACCGGTCGATTTCCTCCCGACAAGAAAGTAGAGCACTTTGTTATGGATGATGGAACATATACTTCTATCTGAATGAGGGGGTAGTGATGGCATCTCTCAAAGTCTGGAATGGTGACATACTACCCATAGCAAAACTAGAAGAGGTTTGGGTTCAGATTGGAAATATCCCTCCCAAGTGGTGTGATTGGGAGACACTCATGCAAATTTCATCAACTCTAGGGAAGATGGTTGAGGTTGATTGGCAGTCAATGTTTGGAAGTTTCTTTGCTGCAGTTAGGGTAAAGATCAAGTGTAGAGACATAAGCAAGATCCCACTTCAGAGGATTATTGAGATGGGGGATGAGATCTACATAATCATTTTCAAAGTTGAAGGCAGAGTCCAGGTGGATGAGGGAGAGGATAATGATAATGATAATGATGGTAAGGATCAGGATGGTAACAACCAAGACCATGACCTAGAGGATGATGATCTACTTGATGAGGAGGACAACAACAAAGAATCTGGAAGAGACAACTCAGATCAAAGCAGGGGCAGTAACACTGATAGGGGAAATCTGAATGAATCAAATACCAACTTACAGAAAAAATACTCAACACCAAAAGGGTCAAAAACTGTCAAGAACTTATTCAACAGTTTTGCTGAGCTTGATAATGAGATTATGAGCCATGGTATAGAAGAAAGTCACTGCTTAAGTCTTTTAAAGGCTATGGAGTTAGATGATGAGGAGGATAGAGCTGAGATTGATCCAGATATCATAATGGCAGATGATGAAGAAAAGCTTACCCTTCCAGAAGAATGGCTGTATAATATCCATGAGAATCTAGAGGTTGTGTCATCAGATAACCTTGGGAGTGAATTTGTGAATCCTGAAAAGCTATCTCTGGATACAGTGCCAATGAAGGATATGGAAATCGATAATAAAGACAGGGAAGATAAGAAGCAAATTTTGGGAAGAAAAGAAGCCAGAAGTTGGTACCTATACTAGTAGAGAGGAAGAGCACAAGAAACCCTCAAGATGGGAGATCCATACTTGAAAAAGCTGAAGACCTAAAGAAGAAAAGTAATCTGGAAGAACCAAAAGGTAAAAAACAAGACCAAGTTATTATTGCAGATTCTTTGATTAATATTGCTGGTAAAATTGGCATTAGTACTGATAGTTCTTCAGTAGATGGTAATAGTAGTTTTGAGGAAGTTCTTTCTTTAGTTGAGAAAAGGCACCATGATTTTGTTAAATCTAGTCAAAATGTCTCCTGTAGTAGTAATCAGAGGTATTAGAAGAGTAGACTTCTAATATACCTAGCAGAGTAGTGAGTCAGAGTAAATCTATCCCTGAAGGGGATCTCTTGAAATTTGATATGGTTAGTAGGTTCACTGTCAGAGCTGGAAATGATGATGCTGTAACAGCAGAGGTAGTAGAGCCTATAACACCTAGGAGTAATGAAGTCCAGACCCTAGCGAGGAAGAGCTAGAGGAAAAGACATGGACTAAAGTAGTTAGGAAGAAAAAAAAATCAAAAAAGATAGTTAAATGATAGGTCTATTTTGGAATATTAGAGGTCCGAATAAGCTTGGAAGGATTCTGCTTTGATTAGTAGAATTAGAAGTACCCATGCTGACATTATTGGTGTTTTAGAAACAAAGAAAGAGTCCTTTACTGTTGGGTGCCTTAGGACTTTAGCTGGTAATACTCCTTATGAATGGAACTGGCTGCCGGCTAGAGGCTTTCTTTGGAGGAATATTAGTTGGGCATAATAAAGATAAATTTGCAGCTCAAGTGTGTGATGTTCTAGATTTTTCTATTAGTTTAATGTTAACTGATCAGAAAAATGGTTTCTGTTGGAAACTAATAGTTGTGTATGGTTCACCTTATGAAGTAGGTAAATTAGCCTTTTTAGAAGAATTGCACTGTGTCATGAATAAGTGGCAGGGCCCCACTATGATAGTGGGAGATTTCAATTGAGTTAGATACCCTGAGGATAAAAGTAATCTGCATATCAATTTTAGATGGACTGAACTGTTCAATGAATGGATTAGTAGATGGGCTCTGTTGGAGTTGAATCCAAACAACATAAAGTACACTTGGACTAACAATCAGTCACCTCCTATTTTAGCTAAGATAGATAGGATTTTTGTGACAACTGACTGGGAAAATGCTTTCCCACTAGTTAGAGTCAAGGGGTTAGAGAAACTTCCTAGTGACCATAACCCTTTAGTTATTGATACAGGAGACAATACTCTGTTTAGTAAAAAGCAATTTAGATTTGAAAAATGGTGGCTAATTAAGGAAAGCTTCAGTAAAGTAGTTGAAAAAGCTTGGTCTCAACCCTTTCAGGGTAGGGACGGTGTAGATGTGTGGCGAGTTTAGAATTAGAACTCTTAGAAGATCAGCTAGGGGATGGGCTGCAAATGAAGTGGCTTCTATGAATAAAGTTAAGGTAGAATTAGCACTAGAATATAATGATTTGGAGAAAGAAATGGAAAGTAGAGTGTTGACTGATCTTTGAGGTTAGTAGGTTAAAAGCAAGTTTCTAAGGAACTAGATGATATATGGGCTTTAGAAGAAATAAAAGCAGACAGAGATCAAGGGATAGGAATATTTTAGAAGGAGATAGAAATACAACATACTTTCATGCTGTTGCTAATCAGAGAAGGAGGAAAAAAAAGAATAGAAGTTTTAGATGGCCCAAATGGACCTGTAGATGATCAAAAGGGGATGTTAGATATAGCTGTTAATTTTTATAAACAACTTTTTGCTAGAGAAGAAAGAATAAAAGCCAACTTGGCAAGTGATTTTTGGGAGTTAGAGGACTTAGTGACTGAAGAAGAAAATGCATTTTTGATGCAACCTTTTACTGAGAAGGAGATTAAAGAGGTAGTTTTTAGCTGCTATTATTCGATGGTGCCCCCCGGTCCCGATGGGATATCCTTTATGTTTTATCAAAAATTTTGGGACACCATAAAAGGAGACTTGTTAGCTATGTTTAATGATTTTCATCAAGGTAAACTAGACTTACAGAGACTTAACTATGCAATGATCACACTAATTCCCAAAGAGGAGGGAGCCACATCTATGAGAAAGTTCAGGCCAATTAGTTTGATAAAAGCGTAGTTTTAAATTTTTTTTTCAAAAGCTTTAACACTCGGAGCGGGGAGAGTCATTGGTAGATTAGTAATGCCCCAACAAAGTGCTTTCATTCAAGGAAGATTCATTTTAGAGAGTGTAGTTATTGCACATGAAGTGGTGCATAGTATACACAAAGAAAAAAAAACTCTGGGGTGGTGATCAAATTAGACTACGAGAAAGCTTATGATAGTGTATCTTGGGATTTTTTGTTTGAGATTCTTGAGACTAGAGGGTTTAATTCAGGATGGATTAACTGGAGTAAACAGCTGGTCATAGGTGGTTCTATTGGAGTCATGGTAAATGGAGAGGAAAGTAGGTTCTTTAAGTCAGGAAAAGGTCTAAAGCAAGGGGATCCTATATCTCCTTTACTTTTTAATTTGGTAGGAGATGTGCTTACAAGACTTCTGATTAAGGGAGCTAAACAAAAGCTTATTAAGGGGCTAGGCACTAATCTTAGAGAAGATGGAGTCATTTCATTACAATATGCAGATGACACCATACTTTTTTCTGACACAAATATAGAGCATTTGATTAACCTTAAAAGTATTCTAGTATGGTTTGAGCAGATCTCAGGTATGAGGATAAATTTTCTTAAAAGTGAGATCATCCCTATGAATGTTAGTGAGGAGGAGGCAAATAGAATAGCTTTAATCTTTGATTGTCCCTTAGGTCAATTTCCAATTAAATATCTAGGAGTACCCCTTCATTATGAAAACCTAAAGAGAGAAGATCTGCAACCTTTGGTAGATAAGATCCTAAAAGGATTGCAGGATGGAGGGGAAATCTGCTTTCACACATACGAAAAGTAGTTTTAATAAGAGCCTGTCTAAGTAGTATACCTATCTACTTACTATCCTTTATTAAATTTCCTAAATGGGCTATTAGGACAATCACAACTCACTTAGCTAACTGTCTTTGGAATGACAAAGATGGGAAGCACAAAATCCATTTGGCAAACTGGGAAAGTGTTGCAATGCTTAAGAAATATGGAGGCTTAGGCATCCCAAATCTAAGGGATTTAAATATCTGTTTACTTGCATCTTGGGTCAAGAGGTACAGTTTAGATAACAGTAAAATATGGAGATATAGATAATAGATGCTAAGTATAGAACTACTAACCCAAATTTATTCTGTACTCCTACACAAGGAGCTTCTCAATTTTTCAAGGGAGTAATGTGGGCGACTAAGGCTGCCCAATTAGGCTACAGGTGGAATGTAGGTAATGTTAGACTTATCAGGTTTTGGGAAGATAATTGGCTTGGCCAATCTAGCTTAGCCATTCAATTCTGGGATATCTATGTGCTAGTCAATGAGAAAACTGCTACTATCTTTGATCTTTGGGATGGGGAAAATTTAAAGTGCACGTTTAGAAGATGCTTTGATAAGAATCAGATGAATAAGTGGCTGGAAATAGTGCAGTTAGCCTCTACCATAGTCTTTACTGATGATGATGATACTCTAATTTGGCAATTCAAATCAAACGGTTTATACTCTTCACAGTCACTTTATAAAATTGTCAATTTTAGAGGAATCACACCTATACATGTTCCTGCTGTTTGGCAGTTGAAGGTACCTCCCAGGGTACATTTTTTCTTGTGGCTGCTTTCTAAGAACAAGTTATTAACTAGGGATAATCTCGGTATCAGAATAGATGTAGATGACAAATCTTGTCCTTTTTGTTCTGAAGTAGAATCAGTCAATCACCTTTTCTTTGAATGTGTGGTTGCCAGACAAATGTGGGAACTTGTTTCTGAAGTGTTAGGAAAACCAGTAGGAATTGATTTCCTGTCCATAGGACAAATGTGGCTAAGTAATAAGAAAATGATGTAGAAAATGCAATATGTGCTGGAGCCCCGTGGGGTTGTGGAAACTAAGATGCACATGTTGTATGCAGGGTACTCCTTGGCTAGGTGTCAGGAACCTTATGATGGCTATCACAGTTATGATCCAAGCTTGGGCAATTCTCTGTCCTCAAAATTCGAAGCAGAAGTACATGACCAAAGTAGCAGAGATGAAAAGAATTGCTACAAGACCCTCAAGGTTGACTGCCTGAAGCAAGTGTCTGATAAATGGGATGCTTTTATGTTCAAGCATGCTGGAGATAATATGTTGATGACAGACGTCCCTGAAGAAGTTAAGCTCAAGCTGATGGATGCTGCTCAAGACAAATTTGAAGCTGGCAGGTCTTGGTTCGCGTTGGAGAACAATCTGTTGAAGGCTGAATGTCTCTGATACTGGAAGATCGCTGTTTGGAGTGGAATATAGTCTGGGAGTTTTATCTTTGAAGTTGGTTAGGTGTTTTGAGTGCTGGCTGAATGAACTTGGTTGCCTGGCCTGCGTGCTGGCGTTTGCTTTGAGTTTGGTTAAAACTTTCAGAGATGGGTGCTGAACCACCCCAGAACTGTAACTGAATTCGTTGGTTGTCTTTAATCATTTTAAAGGCAGGGGCGATCAGCCCTTAAACTCTAAAAAAAAAAACCCTACGGATCAACGAGCTAGAATGTGGGCAAACCCAAAGGTACGACAGACCGCCATCTAGACTCCATGGAATAAATTGTATGAATGATTAAGCACAAGTTCTATATGATGGAATCATAACAAAGAAACTATAGCCTAGTTCATATGCAATGATTATATCATTAGGAACTATACTCTAGTTCTACTTCTCAAAAAAAAAAAAAAAAAAAAAAAACTATACTCTAGTTCTATAGCACAACTATAATGATAAGTAAGAACAAGAACATGATGAAGAACATGACATTGATCAACATAAAGAGAATTATATTAATCATACCAAGTGTCTCCAAGGTGACCTTGATCTTCTACATGTTGCCTTGCCAAGCTCCTACTACTAACCAATAAAAGTAAAAGATACAAGTGGAGGGAGAGGCTCTTGTGTGATGTGTGTTTAGAATGGAGCCCTTGTCATCGGTTTATCGGCGATAGTCTAGCAGGGGTATGCCCGGCTAGTAGATTGAGCGGTAGAGGTGCGCTACGGCTAACGAGACGTTAAGCAGAACGAGCGAAGGACAAAACACACGGGTTTTACCCAGGTTCGGCCGTCTTGATGGCGTAAAACCTACATCCTGCTTAGTTTGTATTGATTGATTGAGAATATTGTGTACAAGATAGATCGTGGTGATCTAATCTAGGATTCGATGAGATTGTGGGGATCCCTGCCCACCTTATATAGTCCGGTAGACGGGGTTACATGCTTTGGTAAGCAATGTGGTACAATATCTTAGTCGTGCGTGTGCCGCAGACGTCTTCTCGCCTTGGGCCGGGCCTCCTTGGATGGTGCGGCCCAAAGTGGTCCATGAGGGGATAGGGGTTTATCCCCCACAGCTAGTCCCCCGAAAGCACGCTATATCCCTGCTGGCTTAACGCCGCCTTGTAGACCTCCGTTTGGTGTGGATCAACGCGCAACAAGTCGGGAGAGCGTCGTCCGACTAGTGTAGAGTAACGCCGACCCGGTCGGAGAGCGTCATCCGACTAGCGTAGCTGTTGCGCCGACCACCGTGTCTTAAGGTTTGCCTGCAGGATGTTGGGTGCTCGAGAGAAGAAAAAGTTTTCACCACGGACATGTATCCATGTAATGAAAAAGAGAATAAATGTCATCGTAGATGACATGTATCCATGTAGTCCCCGAGCCTGCTGGAAGGCGTCGTAGAAGTCTTGTAGCAGGGTCAAAGAAACAAGTCCGAGATGTACTTATCAATGCCCCCGATGCACTGCCCAATATCAGCACCCTGATCCGAACAGCATGGAGCAATGTGACAGCACATCCCGATGTTGTAGCGACGCGATGTAGCAGAACCTGTCCACCGAGGAAATCCCAGCGTTGCTGACGCCGAGCACCGGACGCCGAGCACCGAACGCCGAGCAATACGAGCGTGCTTTCTTGCTGGTGGATCAGACCCCATGGATCAAGCGGATAACAGCCACCGCGTGACTTTGAACGGTGCAGTTGAGTTCCTGCGTAGCAGTCGCCATGTAGATATGTCCAAAAACATATATTGTATATGAAATATTTAATTGGAATCGAAGGCATGACTTAGCTTTGGAGTCGTGTCTTGATCATGCACCCGTGATGTGTATATGCATATACACCCATATATGCGTTAGCCTTGCTTGTCAGATGAGTCCCCGAGCGTGGCGAGATGTGGCTCGACGTGGCTCGCTGAGTTGATAGCTTGTGGGTAGCAAGTTGCATGATGGCAGGGCGCCGCTTGATCCCATGTCTGGTCTTCTTGCCGTGCTGGGAGATCGCACGAGGCTTCTTGTGGTCGCGGCCAGGCGTCCCATGCTACGGAACGTCGGCGCGTGATGAACCGGCATCTCACCGTGAGAGTTGGATCTCACGATGTCGAGCTGCCGAAGAACGTCGATGAAGTCGAGTCGTCGAGGTTGAAGTCGGAGCGCAGGGACCGAGCAGTCGTAGTGATCGGAGGCTCAGTCCCCGAGCATCGCGAGGTCGAAGACGCAGGAGCGCAGGGACCGAGCAGTCGTAGTGATCGGAGGCTCAGTCCCCGAGCATCGCGAGGTCGAAGACGCAGTCCCCGAGCGTGTCGAGGTCGTAGGCGCAGTCCCCGAGCAATCGTCGAGGTCGAAGATGCAGTCCTTGAGCGTGTCGAGGTCGTAGGCGCAGTCCCCGAGCAATCGGCGAGGTCAAAGATGCAGTCCTCGAGCCGTCGGGTAGTCGGAAGCGAGTCCCCCGAACGCAGCAGCTCGGTCGGCATGTCGTGACGTCCGAGTAGTACTCGAAGTAGTCCTCGATCACGCAGCGCCCAGAGCATGTTGCTCGTCGTTGTTGATCCTGGACATCTTGTCGATTAGGTTGTAGCTTCTGGTTGGTCCGTGTGTGTGTACGAGCACACATGCACACACGCAAGTTGATGGCACGTCTTGTAGATTGTGGCGTGCGTGTAGCATGCCGGTTGCAAATTAACCTTGCAAATTGGTAGGTCGTCACGTCATCTGCTATTGAGTCGTGCAGACTCCGAGCAGTGGAGTGGTCGGCGTTGCCCCTGAAATAAAAATATGTAGATCGGTAGTACGTGATGTACAAAATAAATATTTGATCTCCGGTAGGAGGTGAAGAAGCTTGTAAGCAAAGCGTGGAGCTCCATGCATGTTTGTTGTTGTAGATTTTTTAGCTCTTTTTTTAGAGTGTCGTTTAGCATCCGATCTAGCCTTTGTGGGCGGTATAACCGCTGCGTGGAGCGCGATGCTCATGGACACGAGTCTGGGTTGTTCAACCGCACAAAGGAGCTCTGGCGACTATCAAATACGCAGGGACTGATTTACCACATGCACGCATTTGATTAGTCGGAGACGGGGCCGGCTCTAGAGAGCTGTGTGACAAAAGCGTTGAGTTGTAGCCGATGACTTAGTCGTCATGGTTTTTGAAGAAACATGTGTAGAGCATTTACAAGCACTTAGCGCATGTAGTTTAGTTTCCGCCGCGAAGCACTCCAGCCCCTGGCCGACCGGTTATCGGTGGTGAGGCACTGTGGCCTGTGCACACGCCCGAACACTTATCCGACCGAGGAGAGACCATTCCGACCACCCGTGGCGCAGGGAGCGTGCCGGCGACGCACGCGTCACGAGCAGTGGGGTCGACTCTAGAGGTACTTGGGGAGGCGTAAACTGTATGGCTGATTACTTATAAAGCGATGATTACTTGTAAAGCGAAGAACATCTGAAGATATATATGCGAAGATGGGACGAATATTTATGAAAAAATATTAAAAGCGTGACTTAGCTTGTTTGTCGACGATGGAGTAGTTGACCGGTTGGCGTGACAGGTTCATGATCGTAACTGCCACAAATAATACGTAGACATCAAGATATCCTGGAGATTAGATTGAAAAAATAAAATATGAAATTTTGACTTAGCTCCTCGCTGAAGAAGATCGACGTCGCCAATCGTCTACTGCTGGAGTAGATGAATCCATGGCCTTGGCGTTGCTTGCTAGCTTGATCACGTCGTGTGCATGTATGTAAACATGTACGCCTTGGGTCCTTGCGCATGTGGACAGATTTGGATCGAAGTCGAATTTGGGCCATCGGGCGGAGCTGTGTCCGGGTGAAACTAGCACGCGCTAGTCCCCGTTGTCGACATGTACACAGGCTGTTGGAAACTTGTCCTTGCTATGACGTCGAGACCTCGCCTGCTGGCGGCAGCATGCACTCGACGGAATCAATAGCGCCAGTCGATGATCCGCGACGCCGATTGTTTGTTTCCTGCCAAAATCGACGTGTGTATATGTAGATTCGAACATATACTATATATTGCAGGATATTAGATTGGAAAAGAAAAAATTGACTTAGCTTTTCTGTAAGCGTCAGAGATTTGTGCGTGTGGACATCGAACAGCTTCTATCCCAGGGTCCGTAGATCAAGATGCCCACGTGCTTGTATCGCCGACTAGCATCTTCGATGGTAGCATGGCTCCATGCTGCTTTGTCGCCGCTACGTAGTGCATGCGAAATCAAATCCGGTTGCCAGGGATGTCGTCCTCGGAAGCCGGAGCCCCCGAGGTTGGAGTAGGATTGGCCGACGCAGATTGGATCCACATCGGCTTGAAGTTGTTGACGCCGTTGTTGACGTCGTTGATCCACGATATCGTCGAACTTCTTTAGCGCCGGGTCGACGATCATGGAGGTTGAAAACTCCATCTTGTTAGCCATGGAGTCGGAGTGCACACCCCCTACGGCACGCCAACCGCCGCCGGTTTATCGGCGATAGTCTAGCGAGGGTATGCCCGGCTAGTAGATTGAGCGGTAGAGGTGCGCTAGGCGGCTAACAGGACGTTAAGCGAGAGCGGCGAAGGACAAAACACATGGGTTTTACCCGGGTTCGAGCCGTCTTGATGGCGTAAAACCTACATCCTGCTTAGTTTGTATTGATTGATTGAGAATATTGTGTACCACGATAGATCGTGGTGATCTAATCTAGGATTCGATGAGATTGTGGGGATCCCCTGCCCACCTTATATAGTCCGGTAGACAGGGTTACATGCTTTGGTAAGCAATGTGGTACAATATCTTAGTCGATGCGTGTGCCGCGACGTCTTCTCAAATCTTGGGCCGGGCCTCCTTGGATGGTGCGGCCCAAAGTGGTCCATGAGGGGATAGGGGTTTATCCCCCACAACCCTCCCCATCTACTTATACTCATGAGAGGTCGGTTTCGGTCCTATTTTAGGAAAGCACCGCATGCAACCGCCTCCCCCGCGCGATTGATGATACCACCAAGGGCGGTTGGATTTGGCGGGATCGCCGGTGCGGCCGGGGCTGGGCGGTCCGGCGGACTAGGGCTGGCCCCCGTTACGCCACCGCCTTTCTCGGTGGGCTTGTGGGCTGGCCTAGACCATTGATCACCGGGTGCTTTGGTCCACTTGTTCTTTGAAGTGGGCTTTCTCTATTTCCCTTGATTGCGCATTTCTAGAATGTGTGTTACGCTTTGCGCTTTCTTCTTTACTTCATGCATTTCCACTTGTTTCGATGTTTGTCCCGCAAAACATGTTTTCTCGTGGAACTAGGTCATAGCATATGTATATGTGTCATAAGCATGCTTATTTCCCCGATTTGGATAAAAAATTGGCGGTATAAAATGGTCGATAACGACCGCCAACAAGTCCCCAAGCTTAACCTTTGCTCGTCCCCGAGCAAATAGTTAGATACTTGGTTGTTGATCAGGAGTTGCAACAACGACAATATAATTCAAAATGTATCATGTTTATAACAAAGTATTCTTCCTTTATTTAAATAAGTTGGCACCTATATTCAGCTTTTTATTACTCAACGGATGTGGGGCTTTTAACTTTCTCCAAGTTCTTGAGTGGTTGCAAGATAGAATGGTTGCTATAGAAACACTAATCATTCATTCTTATGATCAACCTTCTATCCGGGATTTATTTATTTATTTATATTTTTTAAATGCTTTTGAGGAAATATGGGCTATTTTTTTTTGAAGAGGTGGGTTCTACTCACCCTTGGAATTGTGTCCATTATTTCCTCTCTTTCATTTTTTTTTTTTTTTTTTTTTGGAGATGTGGGCTCTACTAAGCCCTTGGACACATGTCCATTTTTCATCTCTTCTTTTCTTTTTCTCTCTCTCTTTTTTTTTAGTATAGCCCATATATCTCTCTTTTTTTTTCTTTTAAAAAAATTCTCGGATGTCATGTTTCTCTTGGAACGAAATTATAGTAGAATCTCTTTTGCACCATATCATATCCGGCAACAACTTAGAAAAGGATCATGTATTTGCAAACCCACTATTCATTTAAGTATTTCAAGGTGAGACATATTAGCCAACAAACTTAAATATTGGGGAATTCAAAGTCATAAACTAGGCACAAAATGAATTATAAACATAGCAACCGTCGGTGTTTTGAACCTGGGTACGGCTAACCGACTAGTAATTGTCTTCTTGGCGCCCCGGGAACCGGATGGTTGGTGCGAGATGACACAAGATTTATACTTGGTTTAGGCCAATGCCGGCCCTACGCCCGGTTGAGTGAGTAGCTATGTATACGCACCGTGGTGCTCGTAGTAGGGGAATACAAGCGAGGGGTGAGAGAGAGAGAGGCCGGAACCTCAAGTCTCGCGTGTGTGGTGATTGAGCTAGTTGCCGATGGTGTGAAGTCAAGGCGTGAGTGCTTCGACTTGCCCTTAGTCTATGCCCGGGCACCTCCCTTTAAAGTCGCAAGGGAGGGGCCGGCGAGTACATGGTTTTCAAGTGTAGGAAATTGCTTGGGCGGTGCCTGTACCGTGCTTTGCGGAGAAGGGGTCGCCCTTGGTCGCCGCCGTGGAAAGGAGGATGTCCTTCCCCGATCTTTAGGTGTACTCTTGGGTTACGTGGATCCGCAATGATTCATGCCGGTGGGTTCGTTTGACTTCCGAGGCCTTTGCAGCTCCCCGAAGCGCGTATGCTCCAGGAGGGGTACGTTGATGGTGACCGAACCGCCGCGTTGTACCCCAGGGGGTTAGCGTCGCGGGCTACAGTGTCATCCGAGACCTAGGGATGGGCGCGTGAGATGACATTACAGCGGGGGTGGTTGTTGTTGGTATTTTAACGTAGCCGGATAAATCCGCAGCGCCACGGAAGTACCGTTGTAGCTTTCACCCGGAGTATTGAGTGGTATCGATTTCCACGGGGAACGAGAAGTGAACTAGAAGGGATCAAGCACGCCCAAGAGATGAGGTAGATGAATATTTTTGTAGGTAGAGGGGTTTCTAAGGTTTTCTCAAGATTACTAAATACCAAGGTTCAAAGCTTACTAAACCCTACTTACTTCGAGCAGCGGAACCTTTCCGATTCTCGAAAAAGATCGGGAAACGTAATCGTGGGTCGGGCCGCCAAAAGCTCTACTGAAACACCAACACGTATGTGGTGGACTACAAAAGCACCGGGTCGGAGTCACCCGGGGCTACCACAACTATTCCAGTAGCATTGGGCGCAATCTCGAGGTAAACTCTAGCCTGCACACCATGTCTCACGCTTAGCGATTTAAACTAGTTTCACGTAAAAAACTAGAGCCTTCGATTCGAGAACGGAGATCCAATAAGTAAAATAGAATAAGGACTGAATTTAGTCAAGTAATAATCAAAAGAATACCATAAGATAACCTGGATATTACTCACAAAGAAGTTGGCTCCGTAGAGGTATAAGGTTGAGAAGGATCCGACAAACCCGGCTCCTCCTCTTCACTCTTCCCTCTCCTCTCTTCCTCTTTTCTAATCTATACAACTAGGTGAAGAACACCTAGAGGGACACCACTACATTGTGTATGATATGTGTGGCGAAGCTTTGTGAAGTGTAGTGTGTTGTAGAGGGAGGAGTGCCCCTCTATATATAGTGGAGAGGAGGAGGGAATGGAGGGTGCTCCTTGCCGAGGGAAAACTGGGCGGAACGCAAAATCGCACCACATGCAACCGCCCCTTCGTCTTCGGAGCAAACCGCCATAAAAATGGCGGAAGTTTTGCCATATTTCGGGCCGGCCGCCCCCTGCGCGGCCGCCCCCAAACTTTGGTCCGTTGGGCCTCAAATTTTGTGGGCTTGTAGGCCTCGTCGTTAGCTTCGTTTCAAGTGGTGGATGGCTGAAAACCGAAGTTCGTATGAGAAAGTTATGCCCAAAATACTCCGGGGTGGTCCTGCAGTCCAAACTAGACCCGAACTTGATTTGGGCTTCCACTTCTTGGGCTTGATTGACGTGGTTTTGGCCTATTGGCTTTCCTTTGCTCTTTGGCGTATTTTCGACTTTTGCGCTTTTCCACTTTATTTGGCATACTTTATTTGTATTTCCACAACATTCCTGCAAAACAACTGGAACACCAAAACTCGTGGAACTCGTCGGATAAATAATATTTGGTTGGGATTTGACATGTACTATTTTCTTTTTAATTCACTCGGTGGTAATAAAATATGCATTATTTTGAGTGTCAACAAGTTCCCCACACTTGGCTCTTTGCTCGCCCCGAGTAAAGGTTAATGATAAAGCAAGTCTAAACATTGCAATTCAAGTTATGAACCCGACATAAAGATCATCCCAAGACATGCCTCATTACCGTGGGATATGTGGAGTGTCTAACATATATTCTTGGGCGGTTGAGAAATGGAACGGCTCAAAACAAAGTCATCCTATTTTCACATCTTAGTAACTTGGAGTTTTTTTTTTTTTTTGAAATAAAGCATAGTTCACAAGTACTCCTCAAATGGCACTCTCAAATCGCTTCGGTGGTGTATGTTTCCTCACTAAGGCATTTTGAGCATTGCCTTCTTTCTCTTCCTACTTCTAAAAGGCTTATGTGGAGCTCGTGTAGGAAATATTTTGTGGGCATACTTGTATTGCATATTTTCTTTGGGTCAAACAATGGATCCATGGAGAAAAATGTCATACAATCAAATCAAGATGTGCAAGTGTGTGGATATATGGTGGCTATCCTATTTCTACTATGCTCCTTGAAATATCTCTCTCTTTATTAAGACTTTGAGAAAACATTTGTGAGAACATGGGCTATCTTTTTATTCTCATCTTTTGTTTCTTTTCTTCTTTTTTTTTATAGAGAGGGGCATCTAAGTACCCATTGTTTTATTTTGGACACTTGTCCATTTTTTTTCTCTATTTTTTTTCTCTTTTTTTTCATTTGATGATAGCCTCATGTCTCTTTTTCACAAACTTTTGAGAAGGGAGATATGAACAAGTGTTTGGAGCATTTATTTTGTAAGAAACCTAACCAATATTCTTTTTTTTTGTTCTCTCCTATTGTGGGAGTAGAATATTTTTTGGATGGATCTAAGTGGAAGGCATGTTTAGCGCGCCTACTCCTAGTGTAGGAGTAGTGCATATATTTGGTGGCGTGTAATGCGTGATCTTGATTTAAGAACTTGATAAATTTCTCAACACGGGTCAACAAAGTTTGACAAAGCTCAATACAAAACAAGTAGCATATGTAGAAGGGTTTCATAAAGTAACATGATATATTTGGCCTTGGTAGGAATTTTTTCTCACCATTGAGGATTATGTGAAACTATGGTTTTTAGCATTTTGATGAAAGAAATTCTCCAAGTACTTCGAATAGAAAAGGGTTGGATTTCCATGCCAAAGCCATATCTCACTTCACAACAACTTAGGCAATATGTTTTTCCTATATATGTTTTTCCCACAAGCACTAAGGATATGTAAGGAATAAAGTTTATGTAGGCCAAACTCAAAGAGCTATATTCATATTTACTTTCAAATTTTAAATCTAAGTGTGGAATTTGGTTCTTCTTAAATTTGTAGATTTAAACAATTGTAGAAAAAGGAGCATGCATATGAACAAGTGGGAAGGAAGTGATCAAACCGAATTTTGTGTATTCTCCTCCACTAGCTCATGATGTGGTTTGGTGCTTTCTGTTCTTCAATGGGATGTTGCACACCCCCCACACTTCTTTGGAGCTATATCTTGAGTACATTACCTTCATCGTCTTTGGAGCTTGATGGCATCGTGTGACGAAGGCTCGATTCGTGATTGGCCCTTCGATTTACTGCGAGTTTTTTTTTTTTTTCTTGGACAAAGAGTTTTCACCTCGAGGTTGAACATCCGGATCTTATCTCTAGGTGCAAGCTCTGTGTCACCTCTTCGTTCTCGTAAATGTTAGTGATAGAGAATACTTTCGAAGGGGTGGCACCATGTTCTTTTTTTTTTTTTTTTGAGGTATGTTCATCCAACCTTTCATTTGAACTCAAAAGCAAGACCAAGATAATGTTTGCAATGTAAACATAGTCTTGATTTATCTCCCACCATTGGTTACTTTAAATTGTTCATGAAAATAATTACTCTAAGTTCATTAACCAATATTTCAACACCATGTCAAAATTTGATTAAAGAAGATCTTTTCAACCTAAGCACCATGCTTAATTTGAAAAGGCCTATAGATGTATTGTACGGATGCATCCAACCAGAGCATATATTATGAACAAAGTAGGTATGGTTTTGCATGATCATATGGAGATAAGAATGAGTAAATGAGTTGGTGAACAATTATTACCTTCGCATTACCGATGCACTTACCTAAGCAAAGCATTTGTGGGTCGGAGTTTTGAAGTTATTCTTTGCACGAGTGACTTTGTTGTACATGGTTCAACTCAGGCAACCATCAATGCTTCGAGCCACACACATGTATGGGTGTATAGATCACAAGCTTTGATGATAACTTGAAGGTCTAGAAGAGAATCCTCTCACTCTTCTTTCACCTTTCACCTTTTTTTTCACTCTCTTTTTTTTTTTTCTTTTCCATTTTTTTTTCATCATTTTTTTATATATTCCTTTTTTTTTTCAATCCCTTTTTTTTTTTTTTTTTTTATAGCAAGGCAGGCTCACATCATCTTTATTCTTTTTTTTTTTTTTTGAATGACCCCTTGGGTGTGTGTGGAAGTTGGACTTACACCTGCTCCCCCCACACTTGGACTTTTGTGTAAAAGTCAAGTGTGCAAGGTCAGGTCTCCTTTAGAGTGTGCTCCACCATCCAAGAGTGTCAAAGTTTGTAGTTGATGTAGCCTCATGTTTTCCAAAGATCACATGCCTCTTTGTTCTTCTTCGTCTTCACACGAAATGGTTAGCGACAAAGAATACCTCAAGGTGCATGCTAACTAGATAACATGTTCTTGCTTTTATATTAAACAAAGAGTGTTTTTTTTATAACAAGAAATAGAGATTAAGACAAAGGTAAAGATAAATGAGTTTTTTTTTTTTTTGAAAAGAACAATTTTATTGAAGGGAAAATAACATAAGGACGGGTTATCTCAGGAAGTGCTTTTTGTTTAAAGACAAAAAGCTTGTCCTTTGGGAAACCGCTTTTTAAAAAAAAAAATTGAAACCAATGTTGGTGATGTGGTTCCCCTCCAACACCAACCTTTGTTGTTGATTTATAGAACTCATGCCAAGACACCATGAAATTTGCCAAATTTGTGATAGACAAAAAGCATCTACGACACCTATTTCAAATTTTTTTTATGAATAGAGAGAATGAAAGGGTTGTAGATCATGCTATTGATGGCCGAGTTATAAATCAATTCGAGATTTTTTCATATGAGCATGTAATGGATGTGACATTTAAGAAGTAACTTTTCATGCTCGTCAATGAAATCTCTCTCATTTAGGGGGGAGCACTTTTTTCTTTTCATATGCTAATGCAAGTTCTCCCTTAGGTAGGATAGTAAATGGTTATTGTGGAGATTGGCATAAGCTCTACCCTTAGGGTGCGGAACACATTTTGATGAGACATCATGTGTGGGCATAGGGGAGATTTTTTTTTTAAAATGAGCGAGGAAATACCATAGTAACCGGGATGTGGCTTACACTGCCAAGGTACAAGTTGAGGAGGATTCAAGAGACTCCTCCCGGTTCGCCCTTGCCGGATCAACTACACTCGTACTTTGTCTCTTTTTCTCTCTTCTCTATGAATTTCTCCTTTAATGTGTTGTCGGTGTTTTTTATGTCTCATCAAGGGAATTCGAGGCATATGATGATGTTGAATTGGGAAGCTCTAGTGATTTTCTAAAATCATCATCAACAAAAGGTCATCCTCGAATTCAAAGGGGCATGCAAAAGACGGGATTCCTCATTCCATGAAGTGTGATAGCATGTTCCCTTAATAGGAGGGTCCTCAAACTGGCAAATTATGGGAAGGATTTGAAAAGAATTTCAAATTCGGTTGTAGGTATCTCCCTTTCATTGTTAGGGGCTTGACTCTATTGTTTTACTGAAACTTCGTCATGGATGTGAGGGGTGTTTTCAAGGATTTTCTCTAGAATGGTTTTCCCCTCATTCTGAATTTATGCACAGAATGAGCCCCCAAAGATTGATCAATTTGGAGCAGCTGACTTCTTTGCTAAGACCAAAAATGGAAGTGATTAACTAGGATGTAATCAGGGCAAAGAAAGGTTTGGGCTGGTATGTATAGGATTTGTGAATCTAGTCCAAGCTACTCAGGAGTCTCCTTCTATATATTTTTTTGAATTTAAGATTTTTTTTGAAGGGTTGCACCCGAACCATGGCTATAAAAGCGGTGAAGCTCATAGCCATTTATAAGTATGTGATGTGAATGGTGGTGGAGGCTCCAACTAATCGCCTGCCCCCCAGGCCGAGAATTTAAATATTGATGTGGAATTCATTTGGTTGGGATGGTAATGGTGGTGAGGTGTATAAAATAAAAATAAAAAGGGATACACGGACGACTTGGGTTCGATTCTAGAACGACTACCATTCCCCTTGGCGCCGTAAAGCTTGTTGGTATTTTTTAACGTTAGAATAAATCCGCCAAAGCGCCGCGGAAAGTACCGTTTAGCTTTCACTTAGTATTGAGGTATCGATTTCCAATGGGAACGAGAAGTGAACTAGAAGGGATCAAGTACGCCAAAGAGATGAGGTAGATGAATATGAATATTTTTGTAGGTAGAGGGTTTCTCTAAGGTTTCTCAAGATTACTAAATACCAAAGGTTCGAGCTTACTAAACCCTACTTACTTGTGAGTAGCGGAACCTTTCGATTCTCGAAAAAGCGGGAAAGCGTGTCGGGGGTGGGCCGCCAAAAGCTCTCACGAAAAACACCAACACGTACGTGGTGGACTACAAAAGGCCTGGTTGGTCAAGTCACCCCGGGGCTACCACAACTATTCCGTAGCATTGGGCGCAATCTCAGGTAAACTCTAGCCCCAGACACCATGTCTACGCTTAGCGGTTCTGAAACTAGTTTCACGTAAAACTAGAGCCGATTGGCCGAAGCGAGATCCGATTAAGTAAAATAGAATAAGGACTGAATTTAGTCAAGTAATAATCAAAAGAATACCATAAGATAACACGGATATTACTCACAAAGAAGTTGGCTCCGTAAGAGGTATAAGGTTGAGAAAGGATCAGACAAACCCGGCTCCTCCTCTTCACTCTTCCCTCTCCTCTCTTCCTCTTTTCTAATCTATACAACTAGGTGAAGAACACCTAGAGGGACACCACTACATTGTGTATGATATGTGTAACTGAAGCTTTGTGAAGTGTAGTGTGTTGTAGAGGGAGGAGTGCCCCTCATATATAGTGGAGAGGAGGAGGGAATGGAGGGTGCTCCTTGCTTCGAGGGAAAACCTGGCGGGAACATAAAATCGCACCACATGCAACCGCCCTTAGATCTTGAGCAAACCGCCATAAAAATGGTGGGAAGTTTTTGCCATATTTCGGGGCCGGCCGCCCCCTGCGCCAAACCGCCCCCCAAACTTGGTCCGTTGGGCCTCAAATTTTTGTGGGCTTGTAGGCCTCGTCGTTAGCTTCGTTTCAAGTGGTGGATGGCTGAAAACCCGAGTTAGGTATGAGAGTTATGCCCAAAAATACTCGGGGTGGTCCTGCAGTCCAAACTAGACCCGAACTTGATTTGGGCTTCCACTTCTTGGGCTTGATTGACGTGGTTTTGGCCTATTGGCTTTCCTTTGCTCTTTGGCGTATTTCTGACTTTTGCTTTCCACTTTATTTGGCATACTTTATTTGTATTTCCACAACATTCCTGCAAAACAAGCTGGAACACCAAAAACTCGTGGAACTCGTCGGATAAATAATATTTGGTTGGGATTTGACATGTACTATTTTCTTTTTAATTCACTCCGGTGGTAATAAA
>JADLZK010009396.1:0-138672 GCA_015847255.1 Hyparrhenia diplandra
CGCGACCACGGCCATGGGTTGATCCGTAGGTCGAGTCCTAGGGTGGTGTGTGTAGTTCACTATTACCACCGGGCAAGAACCCAGTGCGAGGAGACTTAGGGATATGTGATTGCCCTATGGTAGTGAGGTAGAGGTGGTGGCGGCCCCATCCATCCCTAACAACACTCCTCCATGTCAGGGTATTAGTAGGAGTTACGAAAAGTGTCTATCGGTATGAGCCATTTGTAGGCATCTCATCCATCTTACTATGTCCGTATATCTTTTATGATCATTAACTTGTTCTTTGCACAAGTATATAGGATAGGCACTGCTCCGGCAGGTTATTCTTTTGATACGTATTCTTTATTCTCTCTGTTGCCTCCATCCATGGTGCTCCGGTTATTGTCCATGTCAAGTTATCCCTTACTTATCATGTTGCATCCCGTTATGAACCTTGGTCTATTATATAGTCATGTTATCTTGTCCATGTTCCTGTAGAGACTTTTACCATGCATTCCTATTGGAAATCTGATACCACTGAATACTCCGGGTGAAAGCTCTGGCCCGACATTTTTGTAAACTGCGGAACTCTTTATGTTTGTGGGACCATTGAATCAATACACACTCCCACTTGGTGGTCGCCGACTTGATAGCACCTCTGCGGAACCCGTTGTGGAACCACTACAGCTTAGTCAATGGTGAAGGCGAGAGGATGTAGCAGTTTTCATTTCCATGTGATGCCTTGGTGAGAAACATGGAAGACATCATGGATAGAAGCATCGGGTAAGGCCAAGCGGTAAGGCACATTGCCAACCCTCTCATTTGAGTGATGAAAAGGGCCAAAAAACTTGAAGGCAAGCTTGTTGTTAGATCTGTGGCGAGTAATGGCCCGAATATATGGTTGGAGTTTCAAAGAACACCTAATCCCCAACACCGGAACTCCCTCTTTGACGATTTTTGTCATTTTGTTTCTTCATTCTCCGGTGAGCTTGACTAAGATGTTGTTTGAAAATATTCTGCATCGAGATCTTTCATGGAGCTATCACGCAATAGACTTCGGGGAGGTTGCTTGACTGAATCAACAAACAATCAAGTTGTAAGGGCTCTTGGCCATAGAACCATAAATGAGTATAGCCATGGGCGAGTGAAAGGTCATATTATACCCGAACTCGGTCAAAGAAGCCACTAGTGCCATTTGGTGGGGCAAGCAAAGCATGCACAAAATAGCGCAAATAAGTCTCAAACACTGATTCGGGGCGTTCAATTTTGGCCATCAGTTTGTTTGTGGATGATAAGTTGTGTACTTAGCTTGAGCTCAATGCCGACATATGCGAGCAGTTGCGAAAATTGACTTGTAAAGATAGAGTCCCTATCGAAGCGATTATTTTGGAAACCCATGTAATTTGTAGATGTTGTCCATGAAGATCTTTGCTATATATGTCTTGAGCATTATATGGATGTTTCAATGAAATAAAATGACCATATTTAGAATATTTATCAATCACCACAAAATTGCGTGCATTCCCATACGGGTGGAAGACCACTAACAAAATCTATAGAGATGATTGACCAAGATGATTACGGATTTGGGATGGGTTTATGAACCTAGATACTGGGGTCTGTCAAGCAGCTTCTTGGCAGACTTGACAATTTTGAACCCGGTTGAGAATGTCGCTTTCATCTTTTGCCAATAGAATAAGCTGCTTGATCACGTGACCAGGTGGCTAGAGGCTCCGGAGTGCCCCTAATGCACTAGGTGCAATCCCTTGGAACACTTTCTCATGGAAGGGAGACATAATTCTTGAGCCATACCTTGCCTTTGTACGATGTCCCCATCGGTCAATGTATAATGGGTATCGGCAATATCCCGAGAGAAGGGCTAGCAGCCAAGGCTGCCGGGCTATAGGATCCCGAAGCGGGGATAATCTGCACCCATCTTCTAGCCATTGAGGAACCAGAGAGGATGCAACCAACAATTATGGCTTCTGGAGCGAGGGCATCATTTTGCACCATTTCAATCCCCTTCCTATAAACAATAGTAGTTGAGACCAAAAGCTTAGTGAATACTTTTTGCTGCCAATGTGTATGGAGTCCTTTGCTCATTCAAAAGTGACACAAGCTCTTCGATCATTGTGTATGATAAGGCACGTCCTTACCAGAAATAGTGTCTTCATTGGTCCCGCTGCTACAAGGATAGCTAAGTATTCTTTCATAGGTAGATAACCCTTGATTTTTGATTCCCAATGATTTTGCCGATATATGCTAGAGGATGACCATTACGTAAGAATTTGCTCCACACCTAAAGCGGATGCATGCATTTCGATATGGAATAGCGTGTGAAATCGAGAAAGTGCCAAACAAGGAGCGTTGATAGGCGTGTTTCAAGCTGGTTGAAGAGCACCGATATGTATGTCTTTCCGGAGAATGGTACACTCTTTTTACAGTTGTGTGTTAAGGTTTAGCAATGACACCAAAATGCTTAACAAATTTCCTATAATAGCCGGCTAGGCCTAGGAAACCCCACTCACTTCCTTCAGTCCTAGGAAGAGGCCAATCTGGACATCTTCAATCTTAACATAGTGCAGTGGAAAGTCCATCGGCACCAATAATATGGCCTAAATATGATACGGATTTGTTGTGCAAACTTGCATTTTACATCTTGAGAACCACGATCATTCATAGCCAAAAGTGAAAACTTGATGAAGATGTAACAGGTGCTCTTCAAATGCCTTTATGAAGCCAAGATGTCATCAAAAATACAATGACAAATTTCCTTAATCCACGGAGCTAAAATGCGGTTCATTTGCTCCCTTGGAATGTTCAGTGCTCTAGTTAGCAAATGCCACTTAACATAAGAATTCAAGTGGCCCAAGTGAGTGCGGAAGGAAGTCTTGTGAGCATCGGCATTGTCCATCAAAAATCGATGAAAGCCGGCCACGAGATCCAAGGTTGGCTCCACCAGCATTGCCCGATTCGTCCATAAGCTTGTCAAGATTGGCACTAGAATCTTGGTTTAGAGTGTTATAGAATTGACTGTCTATAATCAACACAAAATCTATACCCTCCATCCTTTTTTAGGCACCCGTAAAACTGAAAAATACTGCACTTTGAACTAGGCATTGTTGGGAGAGCGACCCTCGCGCCCGGTAGCCCGCGGGCCTCACCACGGGGGGGCCCAGAACTAATCTCCGTTAACATATTACCGAAGTCTTGCGGGATCGTAGCGGAGGAGGACCCTCCTTGAACACGGCGCGGCGGGCGTCACCCTCCCGGTCGGGCGGCCCCGAAAGGCCGGGCATTCGGCGGGAGCATGGTGGCCCCTCACAGCGGCCGTAGGGAGCGGCCCGGCGAGGGGAATTACGCCCAAATTAAGCGCGAACCAGAAACAACCTTGAAGGGAAAGGCGGCGGATGGACCCCTCGGGCGCCCTCCGCGAGGATGCAGGCAGGCGCGGCATGAGGGAGCACACGCGGCGGGAGGGGGTCATGCGTGATATGTCGCCGTGCTCGACCCACAATACGAATAGTTACTAGCTTGCCCTTGAAAAGGAGGAGGGCCCGGTTATGCGTGTGTTCTCCCTACCTACCATGTACCAAATTGTAAATGCGGCCCCTCGACCCTTTGAATTCCTATAAATACCGAGGTGCGGGCACAAGGAAGAGGATGGTTGTTGGCGTTTAAGTGCCATTTGCTCGTTTTATTACACCCGCGTCTCGCCTTACGCATCGTCCTATCCCTCCTCCGCCCGGGGCGGGACGCCCTCAGGTCGCCTGCGACCCTCGGCAACTCGGCGAGGTCGGCGGACCGGGAACGAGGCTCCCCGTTTGTGTTCTCGACTCACCACGTAGGAAGCCCCTCGCCCCCTTCCGCCCCCTCTCGGGGCGAGAAAGGGGGGCGGGCGGTAACCTCCCCCCCCCGATTGGCGCCCGTCCGTGGGGACCGACACAAAAAGTCAAAGCCATGCGATCACAGCCCGGCGAAACCGTCGCGTGGCCAGAGCAACTCCGCCCCGAAGAAACCCGAGATCAAACCCATCAAGCGTCGGCATGCGGCCACCACGCGCCCTAAGCGGCTCCAGCGCCCGGCTGCGCGGAGCCGGAGAGAGCCCCGCCATCCCGGACCACCCGGTCATCCCGTGCTCCGGAGGTCACCCAGGGAAGAAGGCCATGGCGCCCCATCAAAAAGCGGCAGCTTCCGCCCGAGGCCGGCGGGCGGCGTGGTCCGAGAACCCGGTGGCCTGAGATGTATCCGCCTCGGCGAACCCTACGGATCGCTCGGAGGGCTCCTCGAAAGTGCTACAGAAGATGAAGAGGAGGAAGCGAGCAAGCGGCGAGCACTAAAGAGCCCTCAAGCCCGGATCGCGAGAAAAGAGGAGGTTGCTGCGAGGCCCTAGATCGGAGAGCGGCGCTGCCGGACGCTTCGAGGAAACGAGGCGAAGCCGCCGGGACCCGAGGCGGCATGGATCAACCAGGCTTCGGCGGTGCAAGAAAGTCAGCGGGGAGGGCAGCCCGGCGGTAATCATCCATGGCCGCTCGAGGCAAGCCCCTCCGCCAACCCCACCACCACCTCAAACGGGGAATCAACCACGATTGCAACACCCATAATCCTCAACCCTCCGCGCCAAGCCAATTGTGCCCCCTCCCATGCCGCCGAGGAGGCGGCAGCGCGCCACGCTCGAGGCGGCCTCCGCAAAATCATCATTACGACCCCAAATCCCGCTCTCCCTCGCCCTTCAGATCGCGAGGAATGGCCTCCGGCATACGACCACCGGCCGCCAAAGATACACGGGGGGCCTCCGACCGGGAGCGGTTCGATTATGAGCTCTGGCTTGGCCCATGGAAACGGGGAGGAGAGATCACTCCCACAATAGCCAAGTCATTTTGATCATCGCCAAGAGGGTAGCTCGAGTCTTGAAATGCATCATGGCTGCCCCCCAACTCAATGGGGAGCTGGTCCACGCCTTCGGCGGCGCCCTTGGCAAATTTCAAGGGGTTGACTCGAACTCATCACGGCACCCCGGGATTCTTTGAGCGCGTAGTGCCGAAGCCAAATGAGCCTACAAAGGTGGTGGCGGAGGTTTCTCTCAAACCAAGACCGGGACCGAGGGTCTCTTCAGACCGAGCGTCATTATGGCGGTGGTCTCTTGCATCCGCCCGGGCCCATGTCATTCAAAGATTGAGCGGAGGAAGCAGCGAAGACCGGAGCTACTGCGAGATAATGGACAGAAATACTGCGGGCGACAAACGACCACAAAGCGAAGATAGAGGCTTTCCGGCCTCGCCATATCGGCACCGGCCACAGCGACCACCCGCGTCTGGACAACCGCAAGGCGGGAGCGCGTCGGAGTCGGCACCATCGCCAACAACCCCCCCGCGGCAAAAACCCACCAACCACCTAGGCAAAACTACCCACCAAGAACCCCCGGACCCGAACCGGACACCAACATGAGGCCTCACATAAAACAACCCTTTGCCAAATTCTTTGCGAGAGAGGGCAAAGGCCATTACACCAAACAATGCCCATATTGGCGCCAAGGGGAAAAGGCGATGGGCGAGGAAGCACAACCTTAAAGCCAGCGAGAGGCAAGTTAACCACACACAAAAAACCGGCAAGCACCCACTCCAACCACTACACTTTCACCCCCGCCGACTATGGAATCCGGCACATCGGGGCTTCCACTACCCGGCTTTCCCTCCCGGCACCGCCCGGTGACGGCCCGGCGTTACTACCGGCAAAAAAGTATCTGAGTTCACACCCCGAGCCTCCATAGCAAGCTATCACAACCAAGCCCTACCACCTCCACCTCCGCCCACCCGCACCACCGCCGACCCGGCAACACCGGTCAAGCAAGAAATCCGGACAATGCGTCGGCAAGCCCAACTCATCTTCACCTGGGGGTCATCCTGCGCTATCGCGGGGGCTCAAGCGAGGACCCGCGGCAACAAGCGGCGGCGAAAGGGCACTATCCGGAGGGTCCATCATGTGGAGTACGGAGGGGCCTCGAAGCGACCCGTGGTCCCACATTAGATCACCTTCAATGCGGCGACATGGCTTCCGAAGACTACCCTCACACGTCACGATGGTCATGCGACACCAACATCGGGCTGGTACGATACCTGCAGGATCCCTAGTAGACGCGAGGCAGCTCCGCCCGGTATCTTATTGCGCGCATCCACGCCGACAAAATGGGCACAGGCGGGAACGTGTACAACCGGCCGAGGCAATCCCCTCGCCGGCTTGGAGGAGGCGGCAAGTTGGGACCATCGGGAAAATCACCTTACCGGTCTCGCCGGGGAAAACCCCATTCACCGGTCGAGAAAACATAACCCAGCCGACGTGGTGGACGTACTCGACTACAGCGCCATTTTACGGCCGGCGGAGTCACCAAGCATTGACGCGGTCCTCCACCCGAGTTATCTCGCATGAAGATGCCCTCACGTGGCGGCATAATTGCCGTGTTAGGAGACCGAGACGCGCAGCAAGAAAGCGGGAGGGTGCTCGCCGCACGGGAGCAACGCAGCGTACACAACCTAGAACAAGAACTGCGGGGGCCAAGAGAGCGGCCGAGAAAGGCGGCGTGAGCCCCGCTGAGCACTACCAGCGAAGAAACAAAGAAAGTCGAGGCTTTTTAGCTTTGATCCCGATGAAAGTAACCATATCCGCACTCATGGACCCGGACCTCGAAGGCGAGCTCTTTGCGAGTGCCTCAGAGAACTCCGATGTGTTTGCACAGTCCGCGAGAAGATTCTGCGGTGTTAGCCGCGTGACCTCATCGAGCACCACCTCAACATAAGACGGGCGCCACTCCCGTAAAGCGAAGCTTACGCCCGAAATGTCGAGCGAGAGAAGAGTAGCGAAGCCGTGAAGGTAAACCGCCTTCTAGAGCGGAGGTCATCCGCTGGGTCAAATACCCACTTGGTTATCAAGCGTTGTCATGGTGAAAAAAGCAAGCCTTAGCAAAGACAAAGCGAGGAGCCCACGGATGGAGGATGTGTGGATTTCACCGGCTGAACAAAGCATACCCGAAGGGCGATTTTCCCCTCGAATCAGCTCTGCAGTGCTGGTATGGCCCGGAGCGCGAAAGGTTGTCCCTCACGAATTTGTTTCACCGGATATACCACCAAATTTGGATGAACGAGGCGGATGAAGACCAAGACAGGTTTCCTGCCCCGCCGGAACTTACTGCTTAGGGAGGGCGAAGGCCTCATAGCGCCCGGCTCGTCCTTCACCCGCGAATAGCGGCGGAGGTGTTGAGCGACTGCTACCATCTCAGCCCTCGTCGGCGACTTACGGTAGTCAAAGTAAGTTAAGGAGGACCCATCACGGACACTCCAAAGGACCGCGTCAAGCTGGCGAAGCGGGGCTCAAACTCAACCCCGCCAGGGTATTGTATTTGGGTAAGCAAGGGAGCAGTTTCTTGGGCTGCCACCGTATACGTAAAGGAATAAGAGGCCAACCGCCGAAGATCGCGCAATCACGCTGATGGAACCTCGAGGAACAGAAAATGGGTTGGAGACTGGCCGGGGCCTACCTCGCTGCGCCCTTAGCGGGTTCATCTCCGGTCGGCCGGAAGGGTTACCATTCTTCAAACTCTAAAGGAAACAGACCCACCCATTTGAGAGGGCCTCGCGGCAAAAGCCGAAAGACCTCAGCATTTTCAAAAAACCTTACCACCCTCGCCACCGCGGAACCGAGGCGAGAAGGACTCCTTCTCACGTCGCCCGCATAGCCCATCTACCGTCGGTAGCGGTGCTGCGTCAAAGAAGTGAGCGAAGGGCACGTCGGGCAAATCCCGTCTACTATGTCTCCGAAACCCTCGAAGGGCCCAAGCTAAATTACAGCTGGAAAGGTAGCCTCTGCAGCGATTGATCATGGCGGCGAAAAACTCAAAACTACTTCGGGGCACCAGGGTCACCATACCTACGCCCCTTTCCCCTCGATAACATATTGAGGAAGCCAGTGGGTTGGGCAGAATAGCGAAGTGGGCGGACGAGATCGGAGACACCTGTCAGTCGTCGGCGAAGCGGCCATCAAGTCCACGAGCCCTAGCGATTTCCCTATGGTGGACACGACACATACAACCAAGCGGTGAACTTGGACCCGATTTGGGCCGGACACACAGCGGGAGCGGGGGCAGCGGGCATGGCATCGCGGCGTCATCACTTCACCCTCAGTCAAGCTGAGATATCTTTGCGGGCTAGAATTCGATTGCACAAACAACCGCGCTGGCGGAATCTGGCGGTGCTCTTGGCACTAAAGCAAGCTCGAGGGCCATGTCGGTAGCCGAAGGGCCATCATCAAAACCGACTTCGGAGGTGGTCGAGAAACAAGCGAGAAGGACAACAAAGCCAAAGCACCCGTACGCAAAAATACCTGTAAGGCTAAGGAAAGCGAGGCCTTCTTTCACCGGCATCACAACCAAGACCATATCCGGTAGGGACAGCGGCGAAAGCCGGCAATTCCATGAAGGCGGCGTCCGTGAACAACTCCCCGGGGGCGTGTTCTTGAAATCTTCGCGTAGCCCAGCGATTCAAGATGGCGACCAACCCGAAATCGATTGACGTCATTCCGCGGCGAAGGTGGAGAGCCCGATCATTTGCATTCATCAAAAGGCCTCTTAATTTAATCAATCAGGAAGAACAAAAAGGGTTGGCGAGAAGGTCGAGGCTACCGTCTAGTTGACAACAAGGCGTACAAGGCATCGTAACAGCTCCATGGCTAAAATGCATATCTACCGTGGCGCGCCATCCTAGCGAGGAATCGCGAAGGCATCTGCGGCTCGCACAGCGGCCCGAGGCGTTAGTGGGAAAGGTGTTCGAGCAAGAATTTCTATTGGCCCACGCACTCCAGCGGCGCCCGCGAACTGGTCAAGCACTGCCGAAGGATGCGGTAGCTTGACCCACCACTCCAGCGAGGCGGGGCTCAGGCAACCCTCATCACGCCCCACATGGCCCCCGGCGATGGCGATAGACCTTATCGGTCAATACGCCCGGCTCGGGGCCCCGCCCCCCGCGGTAGTGGCGTCCGAATACTTCACCAAATGGATGAAGCCGCCCTCTGCGCGAAGCATAACCTCTCTTTCGGTACAAAAGTTCTTACGGCGGCCGGTCGTGCGGCGGCTACGAACGCCTTGATGCGATGCGGCGAAAAGCGGTTTACGATAGCGAGGCTTCAAAGCGATTACGCCCATCAAATAGGCACCAAGATACACTTAGCCTCCAGGTGAGGCACCCCAATCAAACGGCCTGCTGTCGAAAGGGCCAATGGCATAATCTGCGGGGGTATGTAGCGAAGGTCCCGCGAAACCAAGAGGAAAATGAAGGAGGAGCTCACTCACGGTGAGTATGGTCACATAACACCTCCGAAAACGTCGCGACCAAATTCCGCGCCCTTCAAGCTCCTGTTGGGAGGAGGCGGGTCCTCGAGGAAGAAGCTGCGCGCGTCTAAGGGTCACTGGTGAAGCCCCGAAAAGAAGAGGGCGGTCGCGAAGGACCTCCTGAAGAAACAGAAACTTGGCCATCCTCAACCTCCACGCATACCGGAGGGAGACCACAAGATGGAGGGAACAAGAAGCTCGGCCTCCACTTACGATCTCCGTCGGAGACACCGTCCTGATCGAGAGCGAGCAGCGAAGATGGCGGCAAGTTCATGGCCAAGTGGGCGGGCCCATACCTCGTCACTAAGTCCACAAGACCCGGCTCCTTCCACTGCAAGATCTCGAAGGCCATGATCTCCCCACACATGGAGCGTCGGCGACCTCCGCAAAAAGTACTACCCCTAAGCGGTGCAATGTACCGAGCACTCGCGAGTTGTATGGGGCTCCGCTCATTTTGCCATTTCATTTTTCTCTTCCTAAACTTAAGATCATGAACAATGCGGGCTGCACTCTTTTTCCTTGCGAGAAGGGCGCGAGGTTTTTTAACGGCAGTACCAATATCTAATATATGCAGGTTAGTTACCCCACATCGGAGAAAGGTGCAACGCAAGTACGACGCGAAAGGGCTGGCCGGCGCCAACCAGCCTCATCGGCCGCGAAGGTAACCGGATTGCCCACGCCGGAGGGCAAGTCGCACCCGCCCCTGCGGCCAAACCAACAAAAAACACTCCTTACTCTAAATTATGCCCAAACTCGAGCGCCCGCACCTCCGCGAGGGCTTCGCAACAACGCCCGCGCTCCGAGTATAGAGACCCACCTGAGGCACAAAGCTCCAGCGCCCGGCACCTCCGCCTCAGGCTTCGCAGAAGACGCCCGCCGCTCTCGAGTATGAGACCCGCGTGAGGCGCACAAAAGCTCGGCGCCCCCCGCACCTCCGCCTGTGGCCCGCAACGAAGACGCCCGCGCTCTCCGAAAGTATGAGACCCGCGAGGCGCACAAAAGTCGGCGCCCGCACCCCCGTTAGGGGCTTCAAATAAGGAGACACCCCAGCGCTCTCCAGTATGAGAGACACACGCGGAGGAGCACAAAAAGCCTGGCTCCTCGCACCTCCGCCGGGGGCGGCAGGTGTACTTCACCACCCTCGGTAGGCCCCACGGGGCACGAGCAATCGGAAGACGGTACCCTTAGAAATATTCGGCAACAAAATACCACCACCGACCAAGAACAAGACCTCCGCCGTATAGCCTTAACACCACCACCCACCAAGGACAAGACCTCCGCCCGTACAAACCATAATCACAACAAGCACTTATGACATCCGCCCAACGCCCGAGCACCCCGCCCCAAAACACTATAAAACCAAACCTCACCCCCCACCGAATCCCATGTTAGGAAGAGAGCAGCCATCTGACCACGAGCGCCACCATGCTAACACCCATAGCCAAACCCGATCCTATAGAGCGAGATGCGGGATACCTCCGAAACCCACAGCCTCCCAACCCAGCGAAGGCACCACAATGGAAAATGTAAAGCGGACCCCAACCCCCGCGGGTAATCGCAAAGTGCAATGAAGAGCAACATGGCCCTTCTGGATGCCCCGAGGCGCCGAAACATCAAACCCCGCAAACCAACAAAGACCAAATGCGCAGACAAACTAGAGCATTTCGGATTCACTTTCATAACCCCCCACGCGGCCGCCCAGGGAGCACCTCGCGCGGGACCCGACCAACCTTCGGGCGGTGACTCCTGCGAGGGGATACCCACAATGGAGAATGTAACATCCTCCTCGTAGGCAACTCCACCAAAGGAATCAAAGTCCCGAAGGGGGGTAGGCGCAGCCCCGAACAGACCGCGAAAAGGCGGCGGCTGCGACAACCCGCAAGACCGCCATTCAACAAGGATGGGCGTGCACGGGGCGCAGGACCCACCCCCAAAGCCACCTCCGCAAGAGTCCCAATTCGCGCCGGGGACCGTCAGCTCCAAGTCTCGAGCGATGGAGTCGTGCGCCCGCGGAATCACAAGGGGCGCACTCGCACCAGCTTCAAGCTTCAACGGGGAACCCCCGGAGGCGAAAAAACCCTGGCGTCCCAAAAAGAACTTTGTAACGAAGACCGCAATAAAAATCAACGAGTACCACTTGGTCAAGCAAACCTCCGCAAAAACCTCGAGTCTCTCCATCACTAAGGAAACCAGGGGATCGCGCTGTCTCCATCGCGGCTACCGCAGAAATGCGCCGAGTCTCGCACTCAAGGAAGACAGGAGGCCGCTGTCTATCGCGGTACCTTCGCAAAGCAAACGAGGCAGTCCGCACTAAGGAAACAGGGGACGCCGCTGTCTATCCTGTGGCTCTCCGCAAAAACGCACGAGTCTCGCACTAAGGAAGACGGGCGCCGCCTATCGCGGCTACCTTCGCAAACGCGCGAGTCTCGCACTAAGGCGGAAAACAGGGGACGCCACGGTCTGTCGCGGCTACCTTCGCGAAACGTGACGAAGTCTCGCGACTAAGGTGAAAGCAGGGGACACCGCCGTCTGCCTACCGCGGCTACCTTCGCAAAAACGCGGGGAGTCTCGCACTAAGTGGAAATGGGGGCACCGCCGCTTCACGCGACTACCTACGAAGAGCACCACTACCCTTGGTACATGCAACACAAAACAACTCTTTGCAAACATACCGCATCCATTACATACGAGGAAAGTTACCGCGGCCCTCGCGCGAAGGAAAGCCCGCGAGCCTCCGCACACATCCTCGCCCACGGAGGCCCGACCCCATACAAGATGGCCTTAACCAACACCTTCGCTACACGCTCCACAAACTCCCTCTACATCCACCACCTCCTGGCGCCTCTTGACAGAGTCGCGGCTCCATTGCAGCTCGAAAGAACAAGCGGAAGTTCACCCGTAGCACTCGATGCGGTATACCCTCCGCATGTAAGCCTTCCACCGAAGCCCACATCCTCCCCGCTTTGGGACAATGACTTCGGCCTCGCGTCGACCCAACAAGCCGCTGCCCAAGTCGCGATGGCTCACGGCTTCATCATCCTCAATATCATCCTCCGCCAAGGCGCGCCGGCACCGGCTCCGAAAGTACCCGCTCCACTTGACGGTTTGTCAAGTCATGGGGCCTTGAAGGCCTCGAGGGCGATTGGCTACATCGTACTTCGAACCCTGCCCCACCAAAACGCTCGAAGGGCGTCCAGGGAACCGCGCATGGCATGAACCCAAGTCTCCCCGAAATGAACACATCTTGGCGATTCATCATCGGCGGAACCACGTTAAGCACCCTCGCGAGGCCCCGCGAATTTTCGCGGCCAACGCAATCATCAAAGCGGTTAGCCCCAACCCCAACGCAATCAAGCTACGAAGGTGCACCGGACACAGCTAAACGCACAATCAAGTAACAACAGAAATGTAGCGAAGCCCCTAAAACTCAATTCATCATTCAACTTAAAAAGCCCGAAGGCCAAGAAGTTTCACACCACATGATTGTCTCGCCTAGGAAAGAATAAACTCCGCGCAATCTAAGGAGCCCTAAGCTACCTCTCTGGCGTCGCAGCCGCAAGCGGCATCGGCGGAGGGGGTCCTCGGAGGCATGGAGGGAGCCGGAGCGAGCTCGAGGGCTCGGCCGAGGCGGGCGCTGGCCCTGGAGATGCGGAGAGAAGGAGAAGCCGCGGCTCCGAGGCGGGGGCGAGAAAGACGGGATGGCGCCGCGGTCCGGCGCGAGGCAACCCGGGTCGCCTGAAGCCGACCACGGCACCTTCAGCCCGTCCGGCGGTTTGTATCTCCTCCGAGCGGCACAGGAGCCCCTCCGGGCCAAGCGCAAGCCTTGCGACCTAGAACGACACCAAGTCGGCACACAAGGCAATGAAGTAGCGGCAAACAAAGAGAGAAAAAGAAGCGAGAACGGACAACAAAAGCAAACAAGTGACCAACCTTCCTGGCGGATCAGCCCTTGAAAACTCCGAGCAAGCTCCCGCCCTCCTTCGTACGGAAGCGCTTGATGGGGGTACGCAAAGCGCCCACCTCCCGTGCTCCTCCACGAGGCCCTGGCCTCGTCGGGCGGGAAGTGAGCGGCCCGTGGCCTCGACAACGGCTCTACGCGCGCGTGAATCCGGATGGCGAAGGGGGCCCCCTCGGCGGGCGACAGCGGCTGGTCTTGGCTCGAGAAGAGTCTGCCACTCTTCGAGCCAGCCTCCGGCTCTCCCCGGCTCGCATCCAGCGCCAACAAGGGCAGGGTCCGGGCCCGTGACCCACGTGGAAGAAGCGGCCCCGACTCCGCCTTTAAGAACGTCAAAGCGCCGCCTTGAAGGCCTCCGCCCCGCATACGGGGTGAAAGCTCCAAGATCATTGAGCCTCTTCGCCGGCCGCCACCTCCGCCTCCCCTGCCGCGGACCACCACGCCCGACGACGCGGGGCGCTCATTCTCCCGCCCGGAGAACCTTAAGACTCCTTAAGGTCCGCCACCTCACCCGAGGCGCTCCGCCATCAATAGCCGCCAGCTCCCCGGGCCTCCCGCCGCCTCCTTGAGCTCGCTAGAGGCCTTCCTCTCGGGCGTCCGCGTGGTCGGCTGAGTCCCGACCCTCACGGATGGCCGCCCTCTCGCCAACACTAACAACTCCCTCGTGTTCACCTTGATATCCTCATGGATATCACGAGGGAGCGGTTCGCCACTGCATCTCGCCTCGGCAGCAGCACGCGATCGAAGACGCCGCCTTTAATCATCCTCCGCTCAACCTCCGGAAGTCGCTAAGGGGGGTGTCGCGAGGTCGATGCCCGCGGTGCAGCTCCACGTCGACATCATCGATGCCGATCGCCCTCCGCCTGCACATAAGGCAGCGAGGAGGGGCCTCCCGCTCCCCCAAAGGGCTCCCTCCCACCCGGAGGGGGCCTCCTGAGGGTCGCCCAAAATTCACCCGCCGCCCACACGTGGCAATCGCCGATAGGCTGGCGGCATAAGGTTTCTCAGGCGCGAGTCACAACGGATTTGCCCCGCGCCGCACCCCGCCACCGCCGTCCCCACCGCCCCCTCCTCCTTCGAGGACCCGCCGCCACCGCCTTCCTCCGCCCTCATATAGCCGGAGCCGCCGCCTGAGGCCTCCCTCCTCCGCGCGGCGCCCTCGACGCCTCCTCACACCGCTCCCCTTTGTCCTCCGCCTTCATCTCATCGCCGAGATAAGGAAGCAAATGAGGTCAGCAACCCGAGACCCGCGGCTCCGAAGAACCCGCCCCTCTCGAGCGACGGGTGGGGGCGGAGGACGAGCGCCCGCTGGCCGGGGGCCCGGGGGTGGGGCCGGGCCGCTGCGGCTGGCTTGCGACCCCGCTTCTCCCCGCATCCATGGCGGCGCCGGCACCGCCCTCGGCCGGCCGCCCTCGTGAGCCGACTCCAGCAGTCGGCGACCCGGCTCACTCCGGCGACGGCCAGCGAGGGCAGCGCCGGATCCCGCGGACTCTCCGAAAAGCCTCCAACTTTCCAATAAGGAACTGGAAAGGTGCTGTGGCCTCCCGCCATCACCAACCGGCGAACTCCACCCATCACCCTTCGCCCGCCCCCAGCTGCCCCGGGCCAAACGCCCCCGAGGTCAAACCTCAACGCCTTCAGCCCTTGGGGGCATACTCCGCCGAGTCCGCAACTTCAACGGAGGGCACCCCGCCCACGGGACTTGTACCGCCGCCGCGAACTCTCCCTCCACCAGGTCCCGCTGCCAGACGCATGGACATGACGCGGCGGGCGTCCAGCTCCCTCGTCGCCTCCGCCGGTCTCCGGGCTTCACCTTCGCGATGGCAGGGACTCCGGGAGGCCGCTGGCGACCCCTCCGCACCTCCAATCGGTAATAGAACCGGCGGCCGAGCCGCCGGCGCTCCACTTGTTCCCTGCGCCGCGGCTGGGCCTCCACCCCGCTGCGGGGATGAAACCGCACACGCCATACTGGCGCGGAAGACCTCCTCCGTCGCCCGACGGTGCGCGGCCGATAGTGCACGGTGTGGGCTCCGATGAAGGCCGCCCACCGTCGGCTCCAGCCCTACGGAGCGGCACACCCTGCATACGTCATCGCGTGGAAAGCACGACGCCGTGAGTTGATGGAAGCGGAGGTTGAACCTCCGGCAGCACCCCCGAGCACGAGCCGCACACGGGAAACGGGCCCGCGTGGAAGAACTCCTCGAAGACGATGACCGCGGGCCGGCGCGGCACCGTCTCGCCCTCCGAGGCGGAAACGCCTCTTGTGGAAAAACTCGTGCTCCTTCGAACGCCTTGGGACTTGTCGGTGCTCTTGCTCGAGGGAACTCAAGCACTCAACGACGGTCTTGGGCCTCATGGTCTCCCCGGCACGAGCCATCGATGGACCCTCCGCTTGTGAAAGGGACCCTCCGCTAAAAGCAGCGAACTTAGGAAGGCGAAAGCGCGAAAAAGGAGGCGAAAGCGAAAGCGTGGAAGCAAAAGGGAGGGCACAAACCCTAAATCTCACCAACCATGCGTATTTATAGGCCAGACGCTGAGCGGGGACGCGCAGCGCCAGCCACCGAGATCAAGGCCCGGATCCCAAAACAACGCCAGCCCTCCGATCCGCCCCATGCAGCAAACCAGCGGCATCCGTACCCCTAAACAAACACAGTTCACCCCGATCCGCGTCACTCCCAAACTAACCAACAAAGATCCCGCCAAGGGCAGCCAAACCCTAACGCTACTGGAGAAGCGGGGCCGAGGCCCACCTCCGCGAGGCCCACGGCAGCCCGGGGACGCGGCCGGCAGGCCCATGGGCTGCTAGCACGCCACCCGCACGGACCCTCCGGAAGGACGTTTTGCCGCTCCGGCCCCCTGAGGGAACTGCACCTTCGAGGGGTCATGTTGGGGGAGGGCGACCCCGCCAGCCCCGGGCAGCGGCCCGCGGCCTCACCACAGGGGCCAAGAACTAATCTCCGTTAACATATTGCGAAGTCTTGCAGATCAAAGAGGCGGAGGACCCTCCGCGAAGACACGAATCCCGGGGGCGACGTCACCTCCGTCGAGGGCGGCCCCCGCATGGGCATTCGGGCGGGAGCATGACGGCCCCTACGCGACGCGGGGGAGCGCCGGCGAGGGGGTCTTCCCAAGTGGCGCGAACCCCAACAGGAAGGCCGGCGGAGGGACCCTCCGGAACCCCCCCTCCGCAGATGCACTCCGAACCGGCGGCCGGCATGAGGAAACCCTACACCGAGGCGGGAGAAGTCATGCGTGTATTTCCCGTCGCATCGACCTCGCACGGAATAGTTACTAGCTTGCCCTTGTAAGGGCCCGCTTGTAAGCGTGTGTTCTCCTACCTACCATGTACCAAATTGTAAATCAGCCCCCGACCCTTTGAATTCCTATAAATACCCGGTACGGCACAAGGAAAGGGATCGGTTGTTGGCCGTTTAAGTGCCATTTGCTCGCGTTTTTTTATTACACCCACGTCTCGCCTTACGCATCGCCTTATCCCTCCTCCTTCGAGGGCGGGCGCCCTCCGATCGCCCTCGACCCCTAAGAACTCCGGCGAAGGTCGAGCGGACCGGAGGTCCATCCGCCCGTTTGTGTTCTCGACTCACCCCGTGAAGCCCTCGCCCCTTCCCCCGCCCGGAGCGAAGGCTAAGGGGTGGAGTGATCCCCACGTAAAAGAGAACGCAACATTAGTTAAGCGGGTTGGTGTGCTTGAGCGCATCCTTAATAAACTTTGTGAGAAGATGTGAGATGCTCGGGACTATAAGAGCACTCATCTTCGTGTCGAGTCGCGTCAAATCAATTTGCTTCGTGTCGAGTCAGTTTATCGAGTTAGTTTAGTCTATCATCGAGTCAAGTTTGCTTATGAGTCAATTAGTTTGGTTTGAGAAATAATAAAAGTGCTCTTATTTTAATAATTGTTGATCCATTGTCTCAGTTTTTATTTTTATATTTTTTTGTATATATGTGTTTTCTTGTCTCCACCATGTTTTTGGATAAAGGATAATAAAGGATAGTGTGGGGGAGACAAGATGCGAACATCGAGAACAACAAAAGCGAACCCAAAAAGCGAGCAAAACAACAATTACCAGAACAAAGATCCAACACGACGAATCTCGAGTTGTTGGGGCACTAGGCTCTGGCGGCCGCCGAGAGAGAATCACGCCGACGCCGGGCCATCATCGCCTCGTCCCCAATTTTTTCCAACTTCGGTTTGATCTACGAACTTTGCTTTGATTCACATTTTGGCCTCTGTTTCGCATTGAGTTTGAACCTTTTGCTGATATGCTTAAATTAATAATCAAAAGAAATATATTAATATGTTTTGTTCAAAAAAGTTAGACTTACATGAATCTTTTTCATGGTTGATTTGATTCTTTGTTGGGAAATTAATTAATTAGAGATCCTAAGTTACTTAAGTTATTGTGGAATATGAGATAGAAGAATAATGAGAACTTGATTCTAGATATCTTTTCTGCTAGAGAATTTATTTCAAAAAAAATATTTAATTGATAGCTATACCTCTTCTTGTGGTAAATATTATATCCTATTAGAGCCATACATGCTTTGAGAAACCATTCATAAGCAATTTGCTTTGTGTTGAGCTTTGTCAAATTCGGTAACCTAAGTTGAGAGACTTATCATGCTCTAAAGATCAAGATCACGTACACTCACTCATTTATTGTTACGTAAAATAATTTTATATGCTCCAGTTTTTTATCTCTCTAAAATTCTATGTCTTGCTATTTTTGTAAAGTAAGGCATGGGCTATGCAAAAATAGTATATAAAAAAAAAGAAGAAAGAGAAAAGAAAAAGAAAAGAAAAAGAAAGAGAAAAAGAAAGATGAAAAATGGACAAGTGTCCGAGGGTGAGTAGAACCCACATCTTTAAAAGAGAGGAAATAAAAGACATAAGTGGGGTGAGTAGAGCCCACTCTCTAAAGAAAAAATAAAGATAGCCCATGATCTTGCTTGCAAAAATATTTTTATATCAAAAGAGAGAAGCTTACAAGAGCATAGTAGAATTAGCACACACATGCACATCTTGATCTAAGAGGATGTCTCTCCTTGGATTCGACTTTGACATTGCAAATACATGCAAGGTAAGTATGTTATATCCTTGACAAACCTGAAACTCCAGATAAAGCTTTATTAGAAGATGTTTTTCAGGGTATTAGTCATATGTGCTTTATGAAGATTCAAAAAAAAATACCACATACAAATATATTGAGTGATTTGAGAGTACCACAAGAAGAAGGTAAGCTATGTTTCTTTTCAAAAATCATTACGAAAAGCTCCGGCTGATTTGATTAAAAGAAGAAAGGTACTCTACTTTCGACTATTCTATTCTTCAATTTCTTAAAGTTCTTAGTAACAACAAGTGAATCCCACAGTATAAATATGACCATGAGATTGTTTTATGTTTGATGTCTTAAATTTTTATCCATCCTTTTCTCGAGACGAGTAAAAGCCTAAGTGTGGGGGAGCTTGTTGACACCTCTTAAGCTCTACTTTTATAACTCAATTAAACATGTAATAAGGATATAAAGAGAATACAAACATAGAATAGGGGCTTTACTAACACAGTTCCACAAGTTTTGGTGATTTGTATCTTTTCGGGACTTGACTTGGTAGGTAAGTGCGGGAAAACTCGAGAGATAACTTCCCAAATAATAAGAAGATTGATCATTGGTGAATTTCGATCCAAAAGTGAACTAAAACATTCTAGAAGACACCAGAGAAGCGACACCTTGGGTCCACGGACCACGGGCGCCGAGGAGATTAGGGCGCCGCCGGGTGGGGCCAAGAAGTCAGCCTCATCTTCTTAGGTCGGTTCCAAACCAACTTTGAGGTTGTATCTATATCGTTATTGAAGGTCGGTTTGATCCAAGGGTCCATATTCATCGACCACGGCTATATAAGGATGACCCTACCTCGACCTAAGCATGAAAAATCATTATTCATCATACTCGACTCCTGATCAACAGCTAGAGCCATACCTCTCTAATTAGAAGAGCTAAGATCAAGTTGAGAGAGATAGTAGAAAGTTGAGAGATAGATCAAAAGAACTTTTATAAGAGTTCTAGATCTGTTCTTGAGAGATAGAGAGTAGAGTAGAGGAAAAGAAAGGGAAGTGCCGGATTTGTTGGTGACTCCTCTACGCTTGTACCTCTGGGATCAAAGGCTTCATTACACTTGATCTTGAGACTTCTTTGGTGGATCAACTTATTATTTGAGTAAGCTCACTTGCTTATATTTCTTTCGGTTTACGACTCTTTAGAGTACTTCAATTCTTGTCGCTCTTGAATTGAAGTTGTTACCTCTAGTGCAAGCGTGGTGTTTGGACTAGAATACTCAGTAAATACACCCTACCTTCCGGAGCGTGGTAGATCATGGTAGTGACGGTACCATTGATTCCTTTGGATTCCACTTCCCGTTGGATAGGACACGTAGGACCTAGTTCTTTGGGGAATAGCAAGTTTCGACTTTGTTTTCCTTTGAGTACGTCCCCATTAAGAAATATCTTGAGCCTTACAAGAATATAAACTAGACAACCATAGACATCTTCTCAACCTTTATTTTCTCCAGACCTTTCTATAATCTCAGGGATTTAGTTTTAGTCTCATTACTCTCACACCATTCTCCCTGTGGATTCGATATTTAAAACCCTCTCTCGTGTGAAGTGCTCATCGTATCGTTTCGTTAAACTGGATTATACAAATTACAAATATTTCGTGGGATAACTTTTTACCAACGAGCGCCTAATTCAATTCTCGAGTGGGTTAGGTGGTAGAAATAATTATATAAGCATGGTGCTTATATATGATTTACCCGCGAGTGCACCTTATATTCGGGATGTGTGGTAGATCGCGGGATTGTGATCTGTTGAGTCCTTTGGTGTCCACCCTCCGTCTATAAGACAAGTGGACAATGATTATGGGGTATATCTTGTTTCGCTCTTGATTTTCCTTGATAGTCGTGGGAGGATACATGATCTAGAGTTTACTATGCTATATATGATAATGTATGCCTTAGAGTAGATGTAATGACTTAGTAGATTGAATGCTACATAAGAATTCTGTCTCTTAAAGTAGTCCAATGTTAAGTCTAACTTATAGTAGCTATTTCCTATCTCTGTGTGTGATGCCTCTGCCTCTATTTATCATGATTATATTTCTAATATTATTGGCTTACCCTCGCTAAAGTTAGCACTAGTGATAGTCTCTCTCATAAGTATGCCACCTATCAATTGTGTATCAGCCCACCTTTACATTATTCCTCCCTGTGGTACAATATAAATGACAAACCTGGATTACTCGGTGAAATGCTACAAGTGGTATTTATATCTCGTGCGCTGCTTGGATAGACCTTTTATATTTATTTTCTTACATTGCAAACAACACATTCACGAGTATCACATATGCATTTCCTAGCATTGCTGCTGGGGATGACAACCTAGCATATAGTAGCGCTAAGAGATGAACCACACTGAGTGTCTCTGACGGCATATAGCCTAAGGTGAGATTAACTCCATCTTTTGTTATAGTGACGTTAGATTTACCAACAACCGGACCGTGCGGTGCGCATTCAGTCGCGATCCCCACACCCGTATCGCCGCGCCGTGGGTGACGACGCTCAAGACAGGCGGGAGCGTGGACGCGGGCTGTCCCGTTCCCCGCACGATGCAAGAAGATCACGTGACGAGCTCGTCCATGCTGCTGAGGATTGGGAACGCCGCCGCTCCAGATCGCCACCTCGCCATGCCTCACCACAGTCGTGGGACGAGTACGAGCTGTATGTGCCTAGGGGGCAGGACTCTACGGAATGTCGGGGTCCCGATCCGTGGTCCGCGGATCTAATGACTTTGGAGGCGTCCATCTATAGCCCGGACGGCCCGGCCACGCCACGCCACGCCGCCACCTTAAGTCCCAATCTCGCAAGATATGGTGCTAGGGGCCACCGGCCGAGGTAGCCAATGCTTTGGAGGAGATCTTCTTTGGGCCGGGCATGCAATGCTAACAACGGAGGAACGTCTGCCGGAGCCAGAGCGGGAGGTGGAGATGATTGCTGATCTAGTCCACAAGATGGACATCGACACAACCCAGGCTGGCGTGGGCGACGACAACACGAAGGAGGCAGCCGGGGACAAGTCGAAGGAGGTGGCTGTCGAGGACAACACCGACATTACCGATGTATGCGGGCTCTTCCGTGAACTACCGCCGCTGCTCCCGCCAACTCCCGGCACCACACAAGCCGGGATGGTGCAAAGTGAGCCAAGAGAGACATGGTCTCCACGCTCCAGAAGTCGGGCGGGAAGCCATCTACCGTCCCGGTGGCGAGCGGGCAAAGACAGTCGATGAAAGAGCTGAACTTCATCGACAATGATACGCAAGAGGCGCCCGATTAGGGTCGCCACCAAGTACCCGACCTATACGCCGACGACCTCCTAGAGCAGGCGGTGAAGGCTATCGAGGTGGCCACCAAGCTGGGAAACAAGAAGCTCGTCAAGATCCTGGAAGTGGTTGTGCGGGAGGCGGGGGCCCGGACGTGGAGGCCTAGTTCCCCGGGTGATGTGCTTGTTCAAATGTGAACCATGGTGTTCCGATGTTAGTCGAGTCACGCGGCCGGCGGTGGAATGCCAGGTGAAGTTAGGTTGTGATTTAGCTATTTGTTGGGTGTCTTGTCTTGGGTTGAGAGGTTATCTCGTTCGCGAGAACAGTGTCGTTAGAATATGTAGGTGCTTGGTTTTGCGGTTGGTGTTGTAATTGCATTTGAGTTGTCGCCCATTCAGCTGTGGAAGATTGGGCATTGTATCTGCGTTTGTTATCAGTTCAATAGAATGTCACGGTTTGCTGGCCACCAAAGTGCTCCTTTATTTGCTTCCATGGTTTCTTTATGGGCGACAAGGACTCCAAAATTACGAACTGGAATGTCAGGGGATTGAACAACGCGGCAAGGAGGGAAGCTGTCAAACTGCTGATTCAACAAGTCAGGCCTTTGATCATCTGCCTTCAGGAAACTAAGATGGATGAGACTAGAAGATTTCTTGCTATAGAATTCTTGGGTGTAGCCTATGCTTACAGCTATGTCTATCTACTTGCAATTGGCACCAAGGGAGGCATTCTCATCGCTTGGGACGGTACATACATCATGGGTGGGCATGTCAAGATTGATTCCTATTGTCTCTCAGTCGAACTAATCAACATTCTGGCTAATTTTCAGTTTGTGCTGACAACAATTTATGGTCCAACCTTAAATGCTGAGAGGGGAGCCTTTCTTGCGAGGCGGTGCAAAGTGCCAACCAACAAATAAACCATGGATTTGCCTTGATGACTTTAATCCGATTTGCGCAGCGGCACAAGACAAAAACAATGAGAACATTGACAGAGCCAACATGAGGCATTTTTGTGGGGCTCTTAATTCCGGTGAACTAATGGGGAACTGCGAGTAATCGGAAGTACACGTGGGGGCAGCGTGAGACGGAACCCAACTTTGGTCCGATGCGGATCGCGCGCTTCGCAACTTGGATTGGGACAACGCCTTCCCTCGACTCACGATTGCTATGAGCGGCTCCATATCGACCATTGCCCGCTCTTCCCGTGCGAGACAACCACGGCCTCACGGAAGGCCTATTTTAGATTTGAAACTTTTCTCGGCATCGGGCGCCGGACTTTTATGGAAATAGTGCAAGCGCACGGAACATCTCGACTAGGGAGAGCAATGCACTAGTGACTTTGCATCACAAATTACAGTGCATAGCAATGGCACTTTAAGAGTGGAGCAAGTCCCTCTTCAGTGAAGCACACATCCAGCTAGGCATGGCAAATGAGGTCATCCTACGCCTAGATATTGCACAAGAGTCGCATCAATTTTCAGATACTGAAATCGATCTGCACAAGAGGTTGAAACAGCAGATACTTGGATGGGCGGCAGTTAAATGATCAAGGAGGCGACAATGCTCAAGGATTATCAACCTGAGGGAAGGAGATGCCTGTACCAAGTATTTCCATCAAAAGGCCAAGGGACGACGACAACGAAACCTGATAGTCTTTCTGGAGAATGACAGTGACGAGATGGTGTGGGGACATAGTGAAAAAGAAGAAATCCTCTATGAGCACTTCCACGGCATACTTGGAAACTCAGCTGACAGGCAACAAACAATACAGTGGGAGAGCCTAAACCTATCCAGGCTAGCGAATGAAGGCATTGACAAGTGATTCACTCTTGATGAACTGAAACGAACAGTGGATGAGATGCCGTCTGAAAAGGCACCGGGACCTGATGGGTTCATGGGCGTCTTCTATAAAAAGTGCTGGGACATAATTAAACTTGATCTGCTCTCAGCGATGAATAGCTTCTTCGACTTACACACAAGCCCAATGAGACTACTCAATGATGCACACATTGTCTTGATCCCAAAAACTGACAATGCAGATCGTCCACAACACTTCGGACCCATCAGTTTGATACATTCTTTTGGAAAATTTGTGACCAAGACACACTAAGGCTAGCTCCCAGCATCGACAGTTTAATCTCAGTGGCATAAAGCGCATTTATTAAAGGGAGATGTATCCAGGATAATTTCATGTATGTGAGAAACTTGGCAAGAGCTTATCACAAAAAGAAGGTACCTACCTTGCTCTTCAAACTAGATATCTCAAAGGCTTTTGATACGGTGTCATGGCCATACATCCTAGAAATGATGGAGAAAAGAGGATTTAGCCACAAATGGGGAGAATGGATAACGGTCATTTTCTAAACTGCTAGCTCCTCTATCTTGTTAAATGGCATCAGTGGGGGGGAAGATCAATCACACTAGAGGAGTCCGGCAAGGAGACCCACTGTCGCCATATCTTTTCATCTTAGCAATTGACACACTACATTTGATCCTAGAAACGACAACTGCAAATGGTTTACTGTCACCATTACGAGGGAGAAATGCGAGCCTGCGTGTTTCGTTATACGCAACTGACGCAGTGATTTTTCTAATCCCAATTAAAGAAGAGGTCACCACACTTTTTGGCATACTTGACCATTTCGGACAAGCTACGGGGACGGCAGATTGAACATTGCAAAATGCACAGTGTCTCCAATAAGATGTACCGGCCTTAACCTCGATCGGATACTTGAGGACTTGATGGTGGAGCGGGGAGCGACTTCCGATCACATATTTGGGCCTACCATTATCGTTGGGAAGAATCAAATTGGTTCATGTGCAGAAGATCGTCGACAAAGCCAGAAATAGGCTAACCCTGTGGCAAGGGCGATGGTTAAACCAGGCTGGACGCTGTTGATATTTCTAACACGATCCAAATTAGGAAGGCGAAAGAAATATATATATGGTATCTATCATAACTTGTCAGCTTGGATGTGGAGTTAATCTCACAATCCAACAAAGGCGGAGTTAGGCGGTGTTAGTTGTGGGGTGTAATCTCAGTATCATTATCCATAGTAGAGTTAATCTCACTAAGGATATGAACACAAGGTATACCACTCATTTCTAGGCATTACCTACATACTAGTAGTATAATGTAGAGGAACCATATGCTTCCAACAATACTCATAACGAGGATAAGTCACATAGTAAGGATAAATGATAACTTCCCAAGTCTAAGATCATAGTATGCCACTAGTATCATATGAGCTATTAACATGGTTATAGAAAGAATATTCCTAAGTTACTCCTAATCATATGTCAATGAATACTACAATTAGTGCAAATACATCTAGCACTTCACCGGGAGTCTATCCGGTATCGTATTTATCTTTTAACACTAGGAAGGGAAGTCTATGGAAAGAAAGAGAGATCGGGATGTCTAATGATTTAGTTAACTTGATGATTTAATTGAGATTCACTTTCGGTGGTATAATCTTGAGTAACCATATGCTTCCAACAATACTCATAACGAGGATAAGTCACATAGTAAGGATAAATGAATAAATCATAACTTCCCAAGTCTAAGATCATAGTATGCCACTAGTATCATATGAGCTATTAACATGGTTATAGAAAGAATATTCCTAAGTTACTCCTAATCATATGTCAATGAATACTACAATTAGTGCAAATACATCTAGCTATCATGGCAATGTTACAATACATCTACACATGGTAAGCATTACTAATGACAATCAAGGATGAAACTTGACCATCACCGTAATTATGGCTTAACTTGGCCTATCATTCGGGGGGTGGACTCCAAAGGACTCAACAGGACTGTCACTCCCGCGATCTACCACACGTCCCGGAATGTAGGGTGCAGTCGCAGATAAACGTTGTATAAACACCACGTTTACACATTGCTTATCACCCACTAAGTGATCATCTAAGTGGATGTTACACAACTCCATGCATAAGATATAAGACAAACTTACTAAACTAGATATATAATCATAGCATGCATGGATACATATCACTAAGAATATAATCATTATATAGAACAAAGTCATAGCAATTGTATTCCAACAAATATACTTACAGATTGGATACAAGAGAGAAGCCACGAGAAACTCTGCTCCTGCTACTTCTTGACTATCAGGAATCCAAGGCAAGCTTGACTTCCTCTAGAGCTAACTAGGTAGCTAACTACTTCTAATATGATGAACTAGGGCTTTAGATCTAGACTTGGTTGGACTTGAATGAGTTGAACTGAATTGGTGTTGAGAATGAATTCAGAATGAATTAGGGTTTAGCCCTGGGGTCAGGTGGTCTTCTTATATAGCCCTCGACGATGAACAGGGACCCTCAGATCAAACCGACCTTGAACAACGGTATAGATACAACCCCAATGTCGGTGGTAAACCGCCATAGAAAGGAGAGGCTGACAGGTGGGTCCCACTTGGCGGTCGCCATGGATCTTCCTGGCGATCGCCAGGATCCTGGTGCACAACTGAATCTCCTTCCTCCTGTGTCTTCTGGTGTCTTCTAGAATGTTTTAGTCCACTTTTTGGGTTGAGTTACTTCACGGTCAAGTCTTGTCATCGTATGGGATGTAAACTCTTAGGTTTCTCACCATTCTTATCTGCTTTTATCTGTTTAGTCCCTGCAAAGTCATGGAATACCAAAACTTATGGAAATATGTTAGTTAGACCCCTAGACTTATGTTGATATTCATCTTGAGCCCTTATTTCATGTTTAATTGGCTAATAATATTATGCTATAAGGCATACTAACAGACGCCGTGAGTTGGTCAGATCAGTACTCAGCTCCATTCCAATATACCTTCTAACATCTCTGAAGGCACCGAGGCAGTTCCTAGATGATCTGGATCAAATGAGAACAACCTTTCTATGGGCAGGGGACACCGAGCTTGCTGGGGGAAAATGCAAAGTTGCATGGATCAAGGTGACAAAACCAACTGAATTTGGTGGGCTAGGCATCATCGATCTCGACAAATTCAGTAGGGCATTACGGGTTAGATGGTTATGGTTCAAATGGACCGCCCCGAACAGACCATGGTGTGGGTCTCAAATACCAGTCGATGACACTGACATAGCCCTTTTCAATGCGGCGACGACGGTGATAGTTAGAAATGGAAAGAAGGCATCCTTCTGGCTTTCTAGCTAGATCAATGGAGCAACACCAGCAAGCTTATGTCCGAGGCTGTTTGAGCATAGCAAGAGGAAGAATAGGACAGTCCGGGAAGCAATGACAAATGATGCTTGGATCAATGACATCGCACACCAACTAAACCATGACCTGCTAGACGATTTCTTCTACCTACGGACGACCATTGACCAGCTTAATATAGACCTTGATGATGCGGAGGAGGACTCCATAGTGCGGACATTAGAAAGCTCGGGACGAAGATTCGGCAAAGTCGAGATACAACATCCAATTTTTTGGTCAAATCCAATCTCCTTTTCGACACTCGATTTGGAAGGCGTGGGCACCTCGGAAGTGTAAGTTCTTCTTATGGCTGGCCGCTTTCTGAGCGAGGTTATGGATCGTGGCAAGATTACAAGCAAGACAATGGAAAAACAACTACTTTTGTGTTTGTGTGAACAAAACTTGGAAAACGGCTCACCACTGTTCTTTGAATGCCCATACTCAATGCACATCCGGGAACATATTGCCATGCGGACCAATGCCCATAGTCTAAGACCGATCACGGGAGGGGAGACCTAGCTAGTTGATTTGTTTCATGAAGGCGATACTAACGGTATGGATGATTTGGATGCAACGGAATGCGGTGGTTTTCAGAAACGAGATAAAGACATCGACAACTCTGATACGTGAGATAAAAGACATGGCATCCGATTGGGCTATGGCGGGATGTAAGGCACTAAGAAACCCAACGGTTGTAATAATTAGTAGCGAGTAATCCATTTTTCCATTTCATCACCCATGGCATGCTTAGGCAACTTGGGGTTTGCACGGCTTGGTGCGTGTAAAATGCTAGCTTTGCTTCTTACACTTAATGATATTCATCTTAGGAAACCGGATCTTTCAAAAAAAAAAAACAACGTCAAAGTGCGGGGTCATGTCTTTGCCTAACCTATGAATCCGGGTGATCAATGATCACATGAAGGGCAAGAAAAGCACAGGACCGGACTCATCGCAATCTTACGTGACAAGGAACCTCCACCCGGTGATACGCCTCGGTACAGCGGTGACTATTCTTCATGTATCGTCGGGAGCAACCGCAATGATCTTACGTGACCTCTTCTCCTTCTCCTATTTTTTGTTTTCCTCTTTCTTTACCCAAGAGCCTAACTAGGCTCGTAAGCCGGCCCCTTCTCTTCTTCTATAAAAGGGCGATCGGCCCTTAGGCTTAGGCGGGTGTAACAACTCGGATTTTTGAAGAAGCCAAAAATACGAATACAAGGATCTCGTCCTCGAGATTAAGGGGTTGCTTGGTCGGTGAAGAGGTGGAGATTGTAACATTTTTGGCTTCTTAAAAAATCCGGGTTATTCAAGATGGTGGAGTATGTTGATGGCGAGTTATTGTCCACTTATATAAATATGGAAATCTATCAAACATGGGATGAATGCTACTAAAATCTTATTATTTCTAATGATTTCCACGAGTTTTGGTGCACACTCAGTCATGCTAGAGAACTCCGAAAAAAGTAGAAAACAGAGCGAAAAAGAGTGAAAATAGAGAAACGAGGAAGAAAAGGACTGAACCAAGGCGATTAGTACAATTTCCAAAGGTCTAAATGAGAAGAGAAGACACCTCACAAAGGCTAGGGCCCACACGTCAGGAGGTGGGGCCGAGCGGCACCCCCTGGTGGAGACACGTGTTCTTCTTCTGACACCTTTCTACAACCGACCTATGGAGTACATCTTGGCCGTCCAATCAAGTCGGTTTGATCTAAGGGCTGAGATTTATCCTATGGGGCTATAAAAGAAGGGGCGGGGCTACCCCTAAAACCCTAATTCATTATTCATAAACAAAATTCCTTCTTGAGTTTTTCTAAGAAGTCTAGGGTTAGAGAAGTCAAGATCCTATGATTAGAGCATAGCCACATCTAGATTAGCTACTACGGATCTTGATTAGCAATCGAGTTTATTAGAAATAGAGAGATTAGTGAGGAGTGCTTCGAGGAGGAGTTCGGGTTGTCGGATCTTCTCTCTTGTATTCTGTGGGATCATTCTCTTCGCGAGAGGAGTGTATTCAGAGATTATCTGGTGTTCGAATTCATAATTAAAGTAAGTTTTGATTTATTCTATTCTACAAGTTTGCAACTCTTTTTGAGTACTTTAATCTTGGTTGCTCTTGATTAGAGGGATAGTATCTAGTGGATACGCGGTGCTTAGACTAGAGTTATTTGTGAATGCCCCTTTTTGTCTTGGAATCGGTGGTAGCATCATAAAGGTGACTTTTATAGCTTTATTGAATCCTCTGTAGCCCACTTCCGCCAAGAAGTGAAGCGGTAGGTTTTCCCCTTCGTTCTTAGTAGAGTAATTTTGCTTTACTTTTATTAAGGATTAGCGTCCACGATAGAATAAATAAACTGGGGTTTATCGAGATTAGAACAAGAAGTCAGTGTTGTCTCTTAATTCTTGCTAGTTTCTTAAGTACTTTTGATTGTGAAGTGGATTGGGTAATGCTAGTTATATTCACCCTATTGTTCCTTTGGGTTCGATATTTTAAAACCAGGGAATTCATCTTTTGGTGAAGTGCTACAACGGTATTTCTATCGCGGCGCTTGCGGATATATATCTTTATCTTTATTGTGTGCATATAATTTATACCAACAAGTATTTAAGGCGCCGTTCTGGGAACGGTAGTTTTTCTTTGGATAGTAACTTAGAGTATTACCTTAATCTCGTATCATATAGTTATCATTTATCTTTTATTGTTTGTTTGTATTTATTTTCAGTATTTACTTATTGCATTTATTTTCAGTATTTATTTCTTTATCATTTATTTAGTCTTTATTATTTGTTTTTATTTCCTATTTTATATAAAAAAAAAGAAAATGACACAAAAATATTTATACCAATTTGGAGCACCTTGGAGTTGTACCCTAGGCTAGCCGAGTCAAATAGACCTATTTTATCTTGTGCCTATGAGTTACGGCCCAATCTTATCCAATTAGTTTAGGAAAATCTTTTCTTAGGAGATGAATATGAGAATCCTTATTCTCATTTATGTGAATTTGATCGAGCTTGTGCTAGCCTATACTTGAAGGGTATGAATGATGAAACCCTTAAGTGGAAGCTCTTTCCTTAGTCTTTGAGGGGAGAAGCCAAGCATTGGTATAATCTTCGCATCAATAGCCTTCAAGGGGATTCGGAATCCTTATGTTATGAATTTTGTCTACAATTTTACCCAGTCCAGCGGGGTTGTCAAACTTCGTCTAGAAGTCCTGAAGTTTAAACAATTAGAGGATGAATCTTTAGGTAAAGCTTGGGAGAGACTAGAGTCAATCCTAAATTCTGGTCCCAACCTTGCCATATCTCGAACCCATGGTTCTCGCAACACTTCTATATGGGCCTCAACCAACACACTTTAGATTATCTTAACACATCCTCGGGAGGATCGTTTTTGCACCAAACTCTAGATGATGCTAAGGCTATCCTTTCACGCATCACACAATGTCTTCGATGAGAAAGAGAAGTGATTAGAGGAACCAATACCGGTAGATCCGATTCTTTAGAAACATCCAAAACTATAAAACCTACGAGATCCCGAACTAGCTCCGGAAGAGAAGGAGGACATTCCTCACTTTCGATTTTATGCTTGATTTTGAAGCGAATGTTTTTCGATTTGAAACACTTCAAAATATCAAGTAGAGAGAAAACCTTATGGGCAGTCTCTAACAATTGAGCTCTCTGAGGAGAAGTTCTTGAAGGAGACTATGAAGGAATTAATTTCCATCATGAGCTTTGAATGGGTAGAAGAGTGTTGGTATTTTTTAACGCACACGAGATAAATCCATAAGTGCATGAAAAGTACCGTTGTAGCTTTCACCCAGGAGTATTGAGGGTATCGATTTCCACGGGGAATGAGAAGTGAACAGAGCAAGCCCAAGGTCATCCAAAGACTGTTTTTGGTAGGAAGAAAGAGGTTCTCTAAGGTTTTCCCAAAATTATTAGATACTAAGGTTCAGGCTTTACTTAACCCCACTTACTGCGGAGCAGCGACCTTTCCGATTCTCGAAAAGACTGGGAAATGGTAATCGGGGAAGGCCACAAAAAGCTCTACGATAACACCAACCTGTACGTGGTGGACTGCAAAGGCCCGAAAGGATTTTGTCACCCCAGGGGCTACCACAACTATTCCGTTGGTTTGGGCGCAATCTCTCGAGGTGAACTCTAGCCCAGATACCACGTCTACACTAGCGGACACGAAACTAGTTTCGTACTAAAACTACAACCTTCGGTCGAACGGAGATCCGTAAGTAAAATCAAGTATGGACTGAATTTAGTAAAACAATAATATTGGAATTACCGTAAGATAACCCGAATCTTTCTCGGGACGAGTCGGATTCGAAGAGGTACAAAGTTGAGGCGGCCGACAATCCCGGCTACTCCTCCGCTCTTTCCCTTTCACTCTCTTCCTCTTTTTTTCTCTAATACAACTAGGTGATGAACACCTAGAGGGACACTACTACTTACTATGAAATGTGGAAGTGATGCTCACAATGTAGAATGTGTGTTTACAAGAGAGGAGTGCCCCTCAATTTATAGTGGAGGGAGGAGGAAAATGGAGGGTGCTTCTTGCTTCGAGGGAAATTTGGCGGGAACGCAAAGTCGCACCACATGCAACCACCCCTTGGTCTTGGGACGAAACCGCCATAGAAAAGGAGGGAACTCGCGCCACTTTTAGGGGCAGCCGGCCCAACCTCTCCTTTTTCGGTAGGGGTGGGCTTGTGGGCCTCGGTAGATAGTTTCCCGCTGGTGCAACGACGATGATGAGGCGTGGAATCGGCCTCCTTGCTTCCCTTTGCTCTTTGGCATATTCTCGCGGTTCGCTTTATTTGGCATACTTTATTTGTATTTCCACAACATTCCCGCAAAACAATTGGAAACACCAAAACTCGTGGAACTCGTCGGATAAATAATATTTGGTTATGTTGTCACATGTAATATTGTATTTGTGGTTCACTTTGGTGGTAATCAAACATGCATTAATTGAGTGCCAACAAAGAGTCGAGCTTTCATCCGATATCATCCGATTAGATACACCTTCTATACCAATTAGATGCCAATTCAATAGAGAACCTTTTTGGACACATTGTTCCAAGTTTGGGGATTCTTCATGTAACCCCCATGATTGTCAATGGAATACAAGTCCGGTGAGTTTTTTTTTTTTTGTCTTTGACATTCAAGAGTTTGACATGACCTAATAGGTCAACCTATAGGAAAGTTTCTTATGGAAGGAGAGCACGGAAAGTTAGACTTTAGCTTCGGGAGAGACCTTAAGTTTTCTATATCTTATGATCATGCTCTAAAATCAAAATTTGAGTTTCCTCCCCGCCTAGAGGCTTTAGAAGAAGTCATGGATGTACCTTTTGATAATCCACTAGAATTCGAAGAAGAATAGAGGAAGATACCCACCTTTTCATTGAAGAAGAGGATCCTATCAATCCTGGACCTCTACAAGATCTCTTAGAAACTCCCGGCCCTCCTATAGAGCTTAAACCTTTACCCGCTGAACTTAGATATGCTTTTCTTAATACGATGAGGATTATCCCTGTCATTATAAGCAATAAGTTATCTCTAGAGGAATTTGTACGTCTTATAACTGTCCTCGAGAGACATCGAGCTGCTTTTGGATATTCACACCAAGATCTTAAGGGAATCAACCCACTTCGTTGCACCCATCGCATTCCCACAGATCCTAATATAGCACCTCCTAGAGAGCCACAACGTAGGCTAAATAATGTGATGTAGGAGTGAAGAAAGAAGTTTTGAAACTTTTGCACACCGAGATTATCTATCTTGTGCCGCATAGTGAGTGGGTAAGCCCTGTCCAAGTTGTACCTAAGAAGGGAGATATGATTTGTTGTCGAAATGACAAGAATGAGCTAATTCCTCATAGAACCGCTCTTGGTTGGAGAATGTGTATTGATTACGAAAGCTCAATAAGGCAACTAAGAAGGATAATTTTCCTTTGCCTTTCATTGATGAGATGTTAGAAAGATTGGCTAACCACTCTTTCTTTTGTTTCCTTGATGGATATTCTGGATATCATCAAATCCCCATCCATCCAAATGATCAAAGTAAAACCACCTTTATATGCCCCTACGGTACCTATGCATATAGTAGAATGTCTTTTGGTCTATGTAATGCTCCAGCTTCTTTTTTTAAAGATGTATGATGTCTATATTCTCGAAATGATTGAAGAGACTATGGAGGTTTTTATGGATGATTTTTCCATCTATGGAAAGACTTTTGGATTGTCTCGACAATAACGGATGGAGTTTTACAAAGATGTGAGGAGAAACACTTAGTCCTTAATTGTGAGAAGTGTCATTTCATGGTTTGAGAAGGAATAGTGCTAGGACACCTAGTATCTGAAAGGGGGATAGAAGTGGATAAGGCTAAAATAGAGGTGATAGAGCAATTACCTCCACATGTTAATATCAAAGGCATTCATAGTTTCCTTGGTCATTGTGTTTTTTTATCGTTGCTTCATTAAAAAATTTTAATTCATTGCTAGACCCTTGACTAGTTTATTAGCTAAGAATGTTCCTTTTGTTTTTGATGAGGCTTGTATGAAATCTTTTAATATTATTAAAGAAGCCCTCATCTCTACACTAATCATCCAACCCCCTGATTGGTCACTACCTTTTAAAATTATGTGTGATGCTAGTGATTATGCGTAGGAGCTATCTTAGGACAAACTAAAGATAAGAAGCATCATGCTATTGCCTATGCTAGTAAGACTTTGTCGAGGGAGCTCAAATTTTAATTATACAACCACCGAAAAAGAGCTCCCGGCTGTTTTTTTTTGCTATGGATAAGTTTAGATCTTATTTAGTAGGAGCAAAAGTTATTGTTTATACTTGATCATGCTTTGCTTTTTAAAATATTTATTCACTAAGAAAGATGCTAAACCATGTTTGATTAGATGAATTTTGTTACTCCAAGAGTTTGATTTAGAAATAAAAGATAAAAAGGAGTAGAAAATTCATTTGCGTGATCACTTGTCTAGCATGTATTTTGAGAATTTGCAGGAACGCCGATCAATGATGCACTAAGGGATGATATGCTTTTTCAAGATCGTCAAGTTAGACCCCTGGTATGCAAATATTGTTAATTTTATGGTTGCAGGTTATGTACCTCTAGGGGAGAACAAGAAGAAACTCATCTATGAAAGTCATCAACACACGTATGGGATCCATCATACCTCTTCAGAGTTTGCACTGATGGTTTACTCAGGAGATGTGTGCGGCAGAGCAAGGCATTCAAATTATTGAAAGATGTCACTCAACACCATATGGAGGTCACTATGGAGCATTCAGAACTCACGCTAAGATTTGGCAGAGTGGATTCTTTTGGCCAACAATGTATGAAGACACGAAGAATTTCATAAGAAGATGCAATGCTTGTTAAAGGCACGGCAATATAAACTCAAGAGATGCTATGCCACTCACCAACAATCTACAGATCGAGCTCTTTGAGATGTGGGGGGTTGACTACATGGGTCCTTTCCCACCATCAAAGAATTGTGAGCATATTTTGTTTCCAAGTGGGTTGAAGTAATACCTTGCAAGAAGGACAATTCAAAAAATTTAAGGAAGATGTTTGAAGAATAATATTTCCAAGGTTCGAAGTTTCAAGGATGGTGATAAGTGATGGAGGATCACACTTTATTATTGTGAGAAAATTTCATGACTATCTACGAAGTCATGGGATTAGAGTCTAGACACAATGTTGCTACACCTTACCATCCTCGAGACAAGTGGCCAAGTAGAGACGTCAAATAAGCGGATCAAGAACATATTACGTAAGACGGTTAATGAAATGGGAACTATATGGAGAGATCGACTACACCGAAGCACTTTGGGCATATAGAACAACATACAAGACACCTTTGGGTATGTCTCCATATCAGTTGGTTTATGGAAAGACTTACCATCTACCTGTCGAGTTAGAGTTCAAGGCACATTGGGCTATCAAGCGATGGAACATGGATCTTGAAGCCGTAGGAGAAAAAGAGAAAAATGCAAATATTAGAATTAGAAGAATGGTGAGAGAAAGCTTCCCATAATTCCAAAATCTATAAAGAACCAAAAAGATGGCATGACAAGAGGATCAAGAAGGAGTTTGCACCTGGAGACAAGGTATTACTTTCTAATTCTAGGGTAAAATTATTCGGACACCTAAAAGCTTCGGAGTAAATGGGAAGGACCATTCACGGTGGTGAATTCATCATCACATGGAGGTGTGACTCTACAAACCAACGAAGGTATGTTATTCATGGTAAATGGTCATCGACTTAAACTTTTTCTTGAACCTTCAGTAGTTGATAGCCTCGACTTCTTCATTTTGCCATCATAATTTACAAATCTATTTTCTGAAAAGAATTAAAATCATTAGAGTAATTTTAGGGGTCAATTTTGAGCTAGAATTGAAGTAGAAAAAGTTTGGACGCGAGAGTGTGCCACGGGTGCCGGGCGACACCACCCCCGTGCCGCGCGGCACACCCCCGCGGGCCATTCATGCCCGGGCTTTTTCCATTATTTATTATTTATTATTTGTTTTTCAGGAATTTATACTAATGGTTTAGTACCATATCGTGAACATAGGAAGCTCTGAACCATTCCCTGGACTATATAATAGACCCCAGACCTATTCTTTTCTTTTTCATTCTCATCTGACGAGCCTACTCATATTTTTGAGAGGGTTCCACCACAATACATTTTTAAATGGCTGAGCAAAACAAAATGGCTAAGACCTCTGGCCCTAGTGGCTCTAGGCCTCCCCGCATTGTGATCAACGATGCCATTCCTCGGACGAGGGTGCTAGCTCATCAGCTCAGGCTCAATGAGCCTGTTTGGATGATGCCGCTGAGGAGGACCAATGTGGTTCTTTTGGAGGAGGAATATGCACCAAGACCGGCGGTGAGGAGAGCTCTAGCTCCTGCCCAGCTCTAGCCAGGAGGGCACCCGCTTCAGTACTTGCTGCACCTGCACCAGTCCCTACTATAAATGCACCTGTCAGGTATGTTGTGAGGCAAGGACCACCACCTCTGCCTGGGATACGCACCATACCAGGTCAGGCTAGGTACTTGCCTCAACTTCTTGCCCCTCCTATGGAGAAATAGAGGTCTGCCCCCCGAGGATTCCTCGTCAACTTCTCTGAAGAAGACAAGGAAGACGGTGGCGATGGTGGAGGAGAAAGTCTCTCTCGTCCAGGATACACTGTAGCTGGCCATTCAGACTGGGACCACTCTCCTCAGATGGTTAATACCACTTACTATGAGCTTAAGGCACTAGAGGCTCATGTTTCTGACCTGAGAGAGTTAGTTCTTGCCATAGGAGCGATCCTAGAGCTCTAGATGCCTATAGTCTGCGAGTGGGAGTCGAATAAATAAATTGTTATCAAGTCTTTGTAATTTTCAGTTTTCGAGTTGTGTGTCATTGAGTCAATAAACAATAAATAAAGAAGTCATTTTGAGTCTTTTAAGTTTTTCTTAAGTTTTAATTTTATCACTATTCTCTCTATTATTATTTGTGTGTTTGGAAATGTACTTGTCTCCACATGTTTTGCAGGAATTTAAGGAGTATAAAAGAGACAAGTGTGGGGGAGAGATAATAACAACACTTTGCCTTCAAAAAGGTTACAAAAGTTCTAAGTATTCTTTACTTAATTTTATTCTTGAGTTACTAGAACTTTGCTTGATTATTAAAAAAATTTCATGTCTTTGTTAATTTTTATTGTTCATTGCTTAGGTTGTTTCCAAATTAAATTGCTATGATATGATCTTTTGCTTTGAATATGCTAAGTTTATTTTAGTCATAATTTAAGTGATAGACTTGCATAATGTTTCCTGAAAATCTTGTTGTTGTTGGAAACTTATTTATTAGAGACCCCATTTTTACTTAAGTTGTTGTGATGTATGATATAGCAGAATAAAGTGAACTGAATCTTGACATCTTGTTTTCGAAGAGTTTTATTTTTTTAAATGCTTAAAATAAATAGCTATGCTTATCCTGAGTGATTAATGCTATGTCCTACCGAGTCCTTTTATACTTAGAAATATTTAGAGAAACTAGCTCATATGTTACTTGTTTTGTGTTGAGTTATTTTCAATGCTAGTGATCTATGTAGTGTGGTTCATCAAGAAACACGTACACCCGGATATATTATTTGCTTTCACATTGAAAGTACGCACAAACATGCTTTTATTTCCATAAAAAAATCTGTTCCTTCTTTGGGAATAGATACAAAAATATTTAGGATTTATCAAATGCTCACTTGTGTTCATTTCTCTCTATCTTCAAGTTTGTTGCAATAAAAGAAAAGGCATGGGCTATGCAAAAGAATAAAGTAACAAAAATAAAAAAGAGAGAGTAAAAAGGACAAATGTCCACATAAAAAATAGGTACTTAGATGCCCGCCTCTCTCAAGTATGTAAAAACAAGAGAGAAAAGAAGAAGAAAGAGAAAGTGAAAAAAGATAGCCCATTGTAACACCCGAAATTTTAAGACATTTTTTTAATAGTTTAATTTGATTTAATTATGCATTTTTATGCCATGTCAATATAGGAGAAATTAATAATTTTACAAAATTAAAATGAACTATAAGGCTAGATACATGTTGATGCATTCATGCATATTTATTTTATGTGGTGTGGTTTTGATCAAATCTTGAAAAGAAATTAAATTCAATTGAAAAGCTTCTTGAATTCAAGTTCAAATAAAAAAAGATAAAGCTTTCCTTTTACTCTCCCCTCCTTACCTCCATTCGGCCCGTGGCCTTTGCCCAAGCCAGTAGGCCTCCTTTCCCTCTCCTTCCCGGCCCAAACGGAAGAGGAAGCCCACGCCAACATGAGGCCCGGCACGGAGGGCACACACGTGCGGCGCACGTGAGGCACCTCCCGTCCCTTTCCTCACGCCGCGTCGCGCCTTCAAAGCACGCGCCGCCCGTGGCCGCATGGACCCGGCGCCCGTCGCGCCCCTCGATCCGCTTCGCCGTCGTGCCGCGGCCCACCGCCCCTCGGCCTATTTGTGGCGCCGCCACCCTAGTCCTCCTTTCCCTCTCCAACATCAGCACCACAACCTCCTCGCCAGAGAACGCCGAGCAGCCGCCACTCGCCATTGTTGCCACGGCCGGAGCTCACGACGCCGAGCTCGGGATCGCGCAATTCCGCCGCCCGCCGTCGATATTCGACCGTCTTCGACCCCCAAAGCGCCGTAAGACCTTCCCCGAGCCTTTCATCTTCTTGAACTTTCCGTTCCCAGTCACTCACACGGCGTCACCGGCGTACAGGAGCTCCGCCGTCCGCCGAGAGCCGCCGTGCGTCGTCCTTGTACCATCCCCGTCCGATTCACCGTGTTGGTAAGACCTCCATAACACCCTCTTCCTCCCTACGTTGCCAATTTGGCCTTTAGCGAACCCTAGAACCTATGCCGGCCGCCTGCAAAAAGCCTACCCGCCACCGGCCATGGCGGCCCGCCGCGGATCGCACGTTCCGACCCCTGTTGGCCCCGGGCAGACCGCGCAGCACCCTTGTACGTCCAAAGGCATTCAGTTCGTCGAATAGGGACCTAATTCGCGGTTTCGCCGAGCGCCGGCGACCATCTTGCCCAGTTGACCATGGCCCGCGGCAGCGGCTGGCGTGATTCCGCGCCGCAACAAGCCGCCTCACCGGGCCGTATAGAGTCCGGGCCGAGTCCGCGATGGCGAGCTCTCTCGCTCTACGCCTCACGCATGACCAGCCGACCGCCAGAGCGTCTCTCCGGCGAAGTCCGGCGAGTCCACCGCCGTTGAGGCACTGTTCCCGGCCGGAGCGCCGCTCCCCTCTCCCTGGATCTAATCTGGGGCGTTGGTGTTAGATCCGGCGGTCCACGATCGCGATACCCCTTCGCGCGCTTTTTGCTAAAGAGACCCTGATACTCTTACCCGCTACACCCGGTAGTCTAGGTTTAATTACAGATAGCTCCTGGCCGGAGTTAAAACCCGTTTTAATTTATTTTAATTCGGAAATAAAGTTCTGTCTATCTACAAGTTTGCCCTTTGCATTTAAATGCTTATAACTTCTTCATTTTAACTCCAAATTAGTCCGTTCAACTTGCGTTAGATTCGTAATTCGATTCTCTACGCATTAGTATAATTGTTCAGTAATTTTCATACAGTAATTTTCGTAGTTAGAATTAATTAATTATCCGTCTATAGGAAATCTTATAAAACTCATAACTTATCCGTTTTAATTCCGTTTTTCGTGATCTTTACGTCGATGTGATCGTAGCGATGCGTAGATTAGTTTTATATACTTTTTATGCTGTTTTATCACTGTTGGTGTACTGTTCTAATATGGCCTTGTTTTCTTCGTGCATGATTGTCTTGGATGCTTGTATGTTGATTTATTATCGAGTATAGACGGTGAGCGCACTACGGTGATCGGGGAGCGATTTTTCGAGGAGCGGCAGTTTCAGCTAGGACTTTGATAATCAAGGCAAGTATAGTTTGGGATTTACTAGCTTAATTTCATGATCATGTGACTTATCTAATGTTTATGCCATGAAACATAAAACATGACTTTTAACAACATGAGAAATTATCTCGTATTAGAGTCTCGGGATTTACAAGCATAACCGTGAGGGCTACATGGCACGGGGTTTTAGCTCAAGTACCCGGGACCTTTTCTAGCGAGTTTGGAGGAAGTGCCGAATTGGGTATAGTCTCGCCCCGTCCACACATATATGTGTATAGGCTATGGTAGTTGTTGTGCCATATAGGAAGGGTGGGTTCTATATATCGACGACTTAGCGCCCCAACTTGTTAGACGAACTCGTTGAAAGGCTTCATAGTGAACCCCGCCGACCTACCTTGGGAGTGGGTTAAGAGGATCGCTACCTCGGGCGAAAGGGCAATTCACGGCTCCACGGTGAAAGTGTACACCTCTCGCAGAGTTTATTAAACTGATATATCAGCCTTGCTCAAGGACACGAGCGGCCTTGGAACCCTTTGCACTAAAGATGAGGACTAATGTTGATAACATGTTTATGGTTTATCGTTTTATCATTTACATTATTTATGTTACATTGATCATGACCTATGGTAGTCTATACCTTGCTATATTTGTTGAGTTCGACATGAACTCACTCTTGCTATTTCCACCACACCCGCCTCGGATCAAGGATGGAATGAGGATTACCGCCAGGAGTACTAGACTTGTGGACCGCCAGTCGGCGTACCCGTTCTTGGAGCTTCCGCATGAGAGCGTTGGAATTAGTTTCATTCTTTTGAGTTTTCGTTTTAATTCTATGTAATAAGCATTGTTATGATACATTCCAACAGTTTGTCACCTTATGTGTGTTTCCGTTTTTGGGCACACATAGGGAATAATATATCCAATATGTTCTTTTAAATTGGGTATGACACCCATGGTCCTTCTTCTTATAAGCTTTCATTGTTCAAAAGAGAGACAAGTTTCTTTGAGCATAGTAGAATTAGTTTTAGCCACTATATTTTTCACACTTTGCACTTCTTGCAAGAACCCTACATTAGATTCTCGGTGTTTGATTTTGACAATATATGCAAGATAAGTATGTTATTCCTTGACTTACCTCGAAAATCCATATAAGCTTGATTATGAGCATTCTGTTGCTTTGGTGAGGATCCAAAAATACCATATACCGAGTGATTGAGAGTATCACTTACAGTGAGAAGGTATGCTATGTTTTCTTTTCAAACTTTGCTAAAAACTCAGTTCACTTGACTAAAGATAGAAAGGTGATCTCGCTTCGGTTGTTCTACTTTTCAACCGCCCTAAAGTTTGTTGGTAGACACTTTGAATCGAAGTACATGATAGATTAAGGAACATTTATGTTTGATGTCTTGATCTTGAGTTAAGTCTAAAGTAAACCATCCTTTTATCGGGGACGAGTAAAAAGCCTAAGTGTGGGGAGCTTGTTGATGGTAGTTATTGATCACTTTTATATATATGGAAAGCTATCAAACATGAGATGAATGCTCTTCGAAATCTTATTATTTCTAATGATTTCCACGAAGTTTTGGTGCACACTCGTTTTGCAGAGAACTCCGGAAAACAAATTGAAATAGAGTTGAAAAAGAGTGAAAATAGAAAATGACCGAACCAAGGCGATTAGTACAATTTCCAAAGGTCTAAATGAGAAGAGAAGACAACTTGCAAAGGCCGGGCCCACACGTTAGCAATCGAGTTTATTAGAAATAGAGAGATTAGTGAGGAGTGCTTCTGAGGAGTTCCGATGCTGTTGGATCTTCTCTCTTGTATTCTCGAGGGATCATTCTCTTCGCGAGAGGAGGAGTGTATTCAGAGATTATCCGGTGTTCGACTTCATAATTAAAGTAAGTTTTGGTTTATTCTATTCTTCAAGTTTGCAACCCTTTTTGAGTACTTTAATCTTGGTTGCTCTTTGTAGGCACAAAAACCCGACTCTCGCGCCACACACACCGACAAGCCGGAATAGCGGGCTTTACTCGACCGCCCGAAAGTGTCTTGATCCGAAGGCGTGCTATCAATTTGACCTGTAATTGACAAGGAGGTAAACGTGAGATCCGGAACATGCCCGGTGAGACCAAGACAGTTCCGCATGTATGGCTCTAAGGCGGATGTAAAGACATATAGCTATGAGAGCTATCGTCGACGGATAATGAATGCATTCGGTAAGCATGTATAAAGATGTAATGTAATAACATTCTTGCCGAATGATCATAGAAGACATGCTTGAACAAGTAAAATCGATCATCATGGTATGACATCATAAAGCTATATAGCATGGATCGAATTAATTGACAACATGGAACATAAACGGGTAACTCATAAATGTAAACCTAATCTAAATGACACATGCATAGGTTTCATCCAACTAGTCGCCGCACGCCTAGCCTTCCTAAACCCGTCGAGCTTAAACCCTTGCAAGCTAATCCACCGCATGATACCACTTGCTACGGATCTAAACCACTTACCACAACTAGATCAATCCACCGCATGATACAATCTAACCATGACAAGCTAAAAGCACGCATACATCTAAACGGATCTATAAATACTCATCACTCGTTGAAACGCGTATGCATAGACAGTAAAGTACATATGCAAACCTAATCTAAAGCAAAGCCCAAAGAGATTTATCCCGATCAGTCCTAACAAAGAATCCACCGCATGATACACCGCAACAAGCTAATCCACCGCATGATACGGCTTGCCGGACTTAACCGTTCTAAACCCTCTTCGCCCTAACAGCTATCCACCGCATGATACACCGCAACAAGCTAATCCACCGCATGATACGGCCCGGACTAGACTCTAACAATAGGTAGACTCACACATGCAAGATATGAGTAAACACATAATCAGATTCGGCAAGCTTGCCGAACCGTGGTCCATGAAGAAAGAACTCACACGCAAAACCTTAGCCTACCGCACGACTCATGACTAAACGCGCAAGAACCCGCGAACACGTGACAACCTAGATTGATCTAGGCTCGGCTATGAAGGAACAGATAGATCTAATGACAAGCTAATGATGATCATTGGAAGAATTGATGACATCTAGATCTAATATAAGATAAAGCCGAGCCACATCAATCTAAATTGGGCAAAGGTGTGTGCAATCATAATTAAATAAATAAATAAATGAATAAGAAGCATGCACCACTTGGTAACTTAATGAATTCATTAGATTTGCGGATCTAATGAAGCCGATAACTTGCTCTAAGCCGGACCTTAGCCCACCGGATGGCTCATGATCGACAAAGAACCATCTTGTCCCCGATAGCTTAAATCCGCCCGACGATACTAAGCGTGAACATGACTACTTGCAATAATCTAAATCCTCCCGACGATACGGACATGGTGCAAGGTTGCCCAGATTTACGGAGGTCGACGGGTCGATGATTCCTCTCGCAGTAGATCGACGACACGACTGGACTCGAAGGGGGTGGCACGGAGCCAAGGCACGGAGCCGGGTTTGTTGTATTGATTTGGTAGATCGTTTTACGATTTGCGGGGGTCTCATATTTATACCCCGGGCTTGACGAGTCCTAACTAATTATGAATAAACATAACGAAAATATCTAGCTAAGATACATTGTCCTCCAAGCCTTCTCGAGTCGTGAGATTGCACGTGACGTGGGCCCTCATCCCGGATATTCCTCCCGAAGCTTCACATCCGTTGAACCATCTCGTGTTCAACTCCTCCTCCGGACTTCGGGCTTCTAGCCGAATAACGGCGGCTTCTGAATGCTACAGTACCATGATTGTTGATCGCCAAATTAATGACTTCTTACCGAATGATCATGTGCTGACCGCTTCGTCATTCATGCCTTACCAAATTTTGGTGTTAACACTCTTGATTAGAGGGATAGTATCTAGTGTATGCGCGGTGCTTAGACTAGAGTTATCCGTGAATGCCCCTTTTTGGCTTGAAATTAGTGTTGCATCATAAAGGTGACTTTTATAGCTTTATTGAATCATCTCAGAGCCCACTTCCCGTCAAGAAGTGAGCGGTAGGCTTTCCCTATTCTTAGTAGAGTAATTTTGCTTTACTTTATAAAGGATTAGCGTCCACGATAGAATAAATAAAGCGGGGTTTATCGAGATTAGAACAAGAAGTCGGTTGTCTCCTAATTCTAGCTAGTTTCTTAAGTACTTTCGATTGTGAAGTGGATTGGGTAAATGCTAGTTATATTCACCCTTTTGTTCCTTTGGGTTCGATATTTTAAAACCGGGAGTTCATTTTTGGTGAAGTGCTACAACGGTATTTCTATCTGTGTGAGCTTGCGGATACCTTTATCTTTATTGTGTGCATATAATTTATACCAACAGAGTAGCAAGTCGTTGTCTTGCCATCCCGCCTAGAAGCGGCTAAGACCAAGGCTCCGCTTTTCCTTCTTGTCGTTCATTCCCCTCCCTGATCTTGCCTAAGCCCGGCCTTCGCGCCCACCGACCATCATGCCTGCGCAGAACGCCCCCGCTATCCACGAACCCTTGGTCCGCCATGTCGCCGCATCCGGGGAAGAAGCGGCGCCACCAACGGTGAGGCTTTGCCTCCACCGCACCTCACGGAGAGCGCACCAAGCACCGGTGAGTTGCCTTGGCCAAAAGCCCTCCTTTTCCATGGCCTTACCGACGATATGCTAAGTCCGCCATTCGTGCCGCTTTTCTTAATACTCGCAGAGGCAAACAATGGTCGTGGCCGCACCTCCGCAGTGCACCGTCACGCCCGCCCACCTATGATCACCCGACCACCCACAACTATGTACAACAAAGCAAAGACCACGCCTTCATTGTGCCTATCGGTGAGCTACCATAATCCAAGGACCTCGCTTTGTTCCCTTATGTTACCCTTGCAGAAACCACAGCCTCCTCTCCGCCGCCCATGTCGTCGTCATCCCATCTTTATGCCGACTGTGAGCTGCCATGAACAAGGCCCATTCTTTTCCTACCTATTAGTGAACTAGCCGTCTACCATGCCTGAGACCGGCCGTCGTGCCGAGTTTGATGTTGTGCAGGGAACGCCATGCCTTGTTTGACCATGGCATGATTGCCAGCTCCATCGACGTCCGAAGCCCGCCGGAACAAGCCGCTACACCCCTTTTTTCTTCCAAGGTTGGACCTTTGATCCCGTTGACGTCGTTCGCGATGTCGACCTCTCAATATTATTGATCATTAATCATCGTTGTTCCTATACTTGTTTTGCACTCATGAACACTCATTAATGATACATCCATCTTGTGACTCATGATCAATCTTTATATTTTCTATCGTTGCTTGTGTCGCGGCCTTCGTGCCACCCTATTTTTCTATTTCTCTATCTCTTATGTTATGGAATGTGCCACTCCATTCATTGTGGTCGTGTTGTGTGTCGACTTGGTGTTGACGCTTGTCTGTTGACCACGCTGTCGAGCCGGTTGAGTGGATCGTATCTCGTTCGAACGTTTCGGTAGTGGGTTCATCCCGAAATGGCCGTAATGCCGAGCGTAACTCGTCTCCTCATGTTTTTAGTTGTCTCTATCGCGCTATGATTGTTAGTTCCTACTCCCGTCCCGCAAACGTGGTCATTGTGGACTCGACTTCAATATTAAATATCGACGCGGGATCCTAACCGCACATGTCGAGCCCTCCATGACCAAGTTTAGTGGGATACGAACTGGGAGCCAACTTTAGTAGAGCGAAGGGTGCCAACTTGCTTAGGTAAAGCTCATGGCCCTTCCATGGCCATCGGGTTTCTACCTTCTTTTCGCAGTTTTTATCCTTGCCTTCTCGTATGCTTATACCGCATCGACTTTAGCATTCCGCGGATCTAGCGATGACAACCGCACTGCTACGAACCGTAGGAATAGCCTTGTGTTGTTAGATGCATGGTCGTGGTGCCCTACGAGGGGGTTTGGATTGTTGGACCGTTCTTCTCTCCCAACCCGCGCCGTCCTATGGTGAGTTGGTTGAAAGAGTGCGGATCCTCGTTTCTTCTCGTCTCGTGTCTCAATCCTCGCCGCCTAGTAAGGCGTTGATTGAGCTTTCGCTTGTTTGGTATTTATTGTTGTTTTGATTCCATTCTTTGATTCCCGTCGTTGCAATGACGAGTGGATCAGAGCGATGTGAATCCCGTGTTCTTCATTCGAATCTTCATGCTTAGTCACTTCTCTCGATTCCCGTTAATCTACTAACATTTGGATCAAAAGTTAGTGAGCAGTGGTGTTTGCTTAGGATGAGCTAGGGCTTATGCCATTTACCCGGGAGCCGTACAGGTCGACACGATCGACCCGTTAAGTACGAGCTAGGCTATGACTTGAGCTCATGCTTAGCAAACCTTCACTTCTTTTATTTTAGTCCAAGGATCAAACATCCGCCGAGGGGGATGTCTGATCCTTCACGAAAATATCTAGCTAAGATACATTGTCCTCCAAGCCTTCTCGGAGTCGTGAGATTGCACGTGACGTGGGCCCTCATCCTGGCTATTCCTCCTGAAGCTTCACATCTGTTGAACCATCTCGTGTTCAACTCCTCCTCGGACTCAGGCTTCTAGCCGAATAACAGCGGCTTCCCGAATGCTACAGTACCATGATTGCTGTACCGCCAGCCGAATGACTTCTTACCGAATGATCATGTGCTGATCTGCTCGTCATTCATGCCTTACCAAATTTTGGTGTTAACATATGCCCCCTCAATTTTAGAGTAAAAGATACCTTTTGCTCTGAAATTGACCATGATTTGCTAAAAAACTCGACCAAGCCTTTTACTGGGCTAAAATTAACAAGGCCCATTCTCTAGAAGTTTCCTGCAACACTGTTCGACCCTTTAATTGCTTCTTGGAACTCGTGCTACCGAAATCTCCACCTATGTGAATCGGCAAGCCAGTCGTTTCCACTTCTCAAGACAAGCACCGAACAGGTTCCCCATAGCCGTCTTAAATCTGCTTCTTGGCCTTCTTCCTATACATAAACGCAGGAGAACCCTCTCTGCTAATAGCAACCACCCAGATCTCTTTCATACTCCAGACTTTCCTTCCTCCTTTTCCTCTTTCTTTGAGATCTGAAGCATTCGGCCAACCCTAACCTCGAGCAATGGAGTAAGTTCCCTTTCCTGTGTGCTTTTGATGCTTTCTTCACGCCGAATCTGACCTTCCTTCTCAATGGCTTCTCAAGTCCCCGTGATCTTCGAGATTATGGAACTCCGTCGCCGCGCCGCAACGGCGCAGAGGCGCCAGAGCGTAGCGGAGTCACACGAGCAAACCATTGAAGACATAGAAGATGTAAAAGAGGAATATGACAAGCTTGATGAGGCCCAAGAGCGCTTATGTGCGTAATGAACAAAGCAACAATAAGCTTTGTTGCAACCTCTCGACGGATTCCCCTTTCACGATTCATTTTCATGAAGCAACTCTCCCTTGTAGGTGTGGCGAGGAGGTTTAATCGCTTGATCGAGGCGACCAGGCAGGTGATCGAAGCAGCGGACACACCAAGGCCCGGCCGCACGCAGAGGATCAACGCTGCATTTGGTCGTCTGAAAGGCTGTTCTTGATAGCCTTTTTAATTAAGAGAATGTAAAATACTATGTAACCTTTTGCGGCGGCACCATGCCCATCAATGAAAATCATGTTCGCTTCTCTTGTTATCCTCTCGCTTGCATGACCTTGTCGTCTAGTTTTCCTCTAATAAATATTTGCTCGATCAATTATCCCAAAGGTAACATGAGAATTCGTAGCACGACCCCGCATAAATAACGTATTTCAGTCGGCTGTGTTATTTTATTCTGAAGGCAACATATCGCTTATATGCTGGCTATTCCCCATTTCTTGGAGTATTTTTTCTGCTGAAGGCGACGTTTTCACACATCGGCTATATCGGAATTTTAACCTCATCCTTTCAAGCCCCAACCTCAACGCTAGGATAGTATTTCTTCAAGAACCTCCCGTTGATTGCTGACCTAAATTCTTGCCCTTGTAAAGATACCAAGACATATGCATTCCCAGGCACACACCTCAATATTCTAAAAGGTCCTTCCCAATTGGGCGACCATTTGCCGAATGCTCTGTCTTTAGTTCCGAGCGGCAACAATGCCTTCCAAACGAGGTCTCCTTCGGCAAACTCTTTAACTCTGACTTTCTTGTTGTAATATTTGGCGACACGTATTTTATTTTTCTCAATGTTTTCCAGTGCTCTCAAACGGATTTGATGCAGATCTTCCAACCCATCTATCATAAGATTTTTATATTCTTCCTTCGCCAAATCTTTCTGTAATGCAACCCGCCTGGATCCTGATTGCATCTCCCATGGCAATACTGCATGGTGCCCATATACTAACTCATAAGGAGATGTCTTAGTAGACCCGTGACATGCCATCCGGTAAGCCCATAATGCTTCATTAAGAACCAAATGCCATCTTCTAGGCTTCTCTTCAATCTTTTTCTAAATGATCTTAATCATAATTTTATTAGAAGCCTCAGCTTGGCCATTGGCTTGTGCATAATAAGGGGATGAATTATACAACTTGATTCCCATTTCCTCAGCAAAATCACAAAACTCAGCAGAGACAAACTGACTCCCTTGGTCAGTTGTTATAGTTTCAGGAATTCCAAACCTGTGAATTATGTGCTCTTTTACAAATTCAACCATATTCTCTGATGTGACCTTCTTCAATGGGATAGCTTCAACCCACTTAGTAAAATAATCAGTGGCCAAAAGTACAAACTTATGGCCTTTGCTCGATGGAGGGTGGATCTGGCCAATCAAATCTATACCCCATCCTCTGAATGGCCAAGGCTTAACAATGGGGTTTAATGCTGATGCGGGAGCTCGTTGAATATTTCCAAACCTCTGACAATCCTGACATCCTTGGTAATACTCAAAACAATCTTCAAGCATAGTTGGCCAAAAGTACCCTATTCTCCAAATTACCCACTTCATTCGGTAAGCCGACTGGTGCGCACCGCACAATCCTTCATGTACTTCATACATTACTTTCTTAGCTTCCTCTCGACTCAAGCACTTAAGCAGTACCCCATCTAGAGATTTGTAATATAACTGATCATCAAGAAGCACAAACTTAATAGCTTTATACCTGAGTTTCCGAGAAACTTTCTTCGAAGGATTTTTGAGGTATTCGGTAATTTCAATCCTCCAATCATTATCAGTTTGACTGGTACCTTGATCCCCACAAAGCGCACATAAATCTGCAACGAGAACTTCTTGATTGTCCTTGTATCCAGAAGCACTCTGAGCTAATCTGTTAGCTTCTTCGTTATGCTCCCTTGGGATGTGATGAAAGACTACAATCTTGAAAGTTCTCAAGATTCTTTGACACTCTTCGTAATAATTCCTCGAATGTCATTTCTACACTCATATTCGCCGGTCGCTTGCTTGATCACCAATTCGAATCTCCAAAGATTTCAACCGCAACGACTTTCATTTCAACAAGAAGTTGGAGTCCTCTAAGTAAAACCTCATACTCGCCGATTATTAGTGATGGTAGCATCTATGGGAATAGCAAACTCAAAAGATGCCTGTCGATGTTTTACGACCGAGAGCCTGCCACGGGGTGAACCGGGCAGCTTTGTTCGGCCTCGACGAACCTGGAGCCCGGCGGTTTGTTGCGCAGGACGACATGGAGAGCGGGGTTTTTATATCGGTTCGGGCCCTCGATCAAGGATCGAGTAAAGACCTTTACGCCCGATCAAAGGCGCTTTTATCGCGCTCTATTTTTCGAAACGTCGGTGCATGGCAAAGTCATTGCCATAAATTCCCTCCCGCGTGATTTGAGGTGACCGCTCCCTTTTTGGTGGTTGCCTCGTCTTCTCTCGTGGACTTGGTCTATAGGCGTGCTAGTTCCGCCCTATAAATGTGGCCCGTTTTGCTTCGTTGATGATCCGTAGTATCTTCTTTCTTCTCTCGCTTCTTCTTCCTCTAGACGTCTCCCTTCTCGTAGAAAAAAGCTTTCGTTCGAGCGGATCCATGGCGGTGCCTTTGAGTGAGTTGGATCAGCCCCCGGGCGTCTTCTTTAGCCTTTCTAGGTTCTTCTCGTGAGTGAGGGATGTCTTGTGATCGGGAATAGCGGCAGTTATTCCCGCAAAGAGTTCCACACCGGGAGAGTTTGAGGGGTGAGTGCGGGATGTCTTGTGACCTAAGATGATCTCCTCTCCTCCTTCTTTTTTTCTTGGTGTGGGTCGTAGGGTTCTTCTTGGTTCCCCTCTTGATCCTCTTTGGTGTACCTCCTTGCTACTTGGGTAGACATATGCCGCCTTCCCAACCGCATTGGTCGCCGTCTTCGAGGAAGGTTGTGCCTTTTGAGGAATTGCTCGAAGATGGTGCTCTTTGGGGGCGCTTCCTTCTACTCTTTGTGGAGTTAAGCGCCCCTTCGGGATCTTTTCATCCTGCCTGCGACATGGTGAACTCCTGAGCCTTCGCAGAGGGTTTTTCTTCGCCAAAGTTGCTTATCTTGATCATGGGGCTCATTCGGCGCCGTCGTCGGGATTCTTCGAGCTCCGGATGTTTATGGACATGGGCGCAAGGGTCTTGACTTCGAAGTAGCCCCGAGTTGTTGATATTCGGGCTCTTGGGGTTCGGATACAGTCCCGAGCGCTCCATCTTCTTCGCCGTTGATGCCGGATTCTTCCGCCTACAAATTATTGTACTCTTTAGGGTTATAGTCCCCCGGATCTTCTTTGTATCTTGTACGCGGGGAGTTCTTGTTGGGCTCCCCCGTGCATCCGAGTCTTCTTTGTATCTTGTAGGAGTTGCTTCCCATGTAACTTGTAATCTACAAGATGTTGAATAAAGAGATCTGTCCCTTTATCTCGTCTTGTACTTTTTGTATGACTCGATCCGCCTCTCGTGCGGCACTTGTTGCGATTTGTTGTCCTCTCGCTTGTCGTTCTTTCGTTGTCTTCCGAGTTCTTCTTCTTCGGATGACTTGATGTGATTGCGCCTTTAGAGTTCTTCCTTAGGCTTCCAGCTCTTATGTCCTTTTTGTGTAGGTTCGTGACGAGTTGTTTGTAGTCCTCGTAGTGACATCTCGCATTGTTCCGGGTTGATGACCCGGCTTGCCTTTCAGACTTTTCTTTGCTCATAGTGTTGAAGTCTTGCTTCTAGTTGCTAGGGTTGTTCTCCCCGACCGGTCGGCTTGTCTTCTTGTAGATCTGCTGAGGGTATCGTAGGTTCTTGTCCTTGTGTGTCTTTGGGTTGTTTCTCCCTCGGCGCGTCGGCTAGCCTGTTCATAGGTCTTGCCGTAGTAGGTTGGAGCCTTGTTTCAGTCCTTCAGAGTTTTTTCTTCTGAGGGGATCAGCTTGCCTATTTCTATAGACTTGGCTGGTGATAGTCCTGAAGTTCTCCTGAAATCCAGTACTGTCTTTCCTGGATTGTCGACCCGCCTTTTCTGTAGACTTGGTTGGAGATATTTGCAGACTCTTGCTCTGGTTTGTCAGGATTGTTTTCTTCTGACAAATGACTTCTGTCTTCTTTCTCGAGACTTGTCATGATGATTGAGGTTTGCTCTTGAATTCCGGAGTTCTCTTTTTCGAGTATCGGCTCGTCTTCTCAGAGATTTGCCGATAATAGTTGTAGAGGCTTGCTCCTGGTCTTTAGAGTTTTTCTTCTGAACATTCAGCTCATCCTTTCTGTAGGCTTGCTGAGAGTAGTTGTGGAGTCTTGCTCCTGGTCTTTAGAGTTGTTTTTCTGAAGATTCAGCTTGTCCTTTCCGTAGACTTGCTGAGAGTAGTTGTGGAGTCTTGCTCCTGGTCTTCGGAGTTGTTCTTCCGAAGATTCAAATTTTGTCCTTTCCGTAGACTTGCCGAAGGTAGTTGTGGAGTCTTGCTCCCCGGTCTTGAGTTGTTCTTCTCGGAAGAATTAGCTTGCCCTTTCGTAGACTTGTCAAGGTGCTAGAGTCTTGCTCCCGATCTTGAGTTGTTCTTTTTCAAGAGTCAGCTCGTCTTTGCCGTAGACTTGCTGAAGGTGCTAGAGTCTTGCTCTTGATCTTCAGAGTTGTTCTTTCTGAAGAATCAGCTCGTCTTTGCCGTAGACTTGCTGATGGTTGTTGGGGCGTCCCCCGTTTTGCCAGGGTTGTTTTCCTCTGGCATGTGACTTGTGTCTTCTTCTGAGACTTGTCACGATTGTTCGGAGGGTTACTTGGGGCCGTTAGGTTTCTCCTTTTAGGCCCTCTAGCATTTGTCCTTTTTGAACTTGCTAGTGTATTTTGGTGGAGTCGAGCTCAAAGAGTTGTTCTAACTCTGGGGTTGCCTCTTTTGGGCTAGGGCTCTCCCATGCAGTCCGTGGACTATCGCATGACGTCCCTTGAAGGGTTCTCGTCGGGGGCCCATTTAAGTGCACCTGGATCGAAGGTCAAGATGGTTGGGTTCCTATTTCATAACACTACAATCCACCTTGCCTGGTTTGGGCTGCTCTGCTTTCTGAGAGACTTGTGTGAGACGATGGGTTTCTATTTCACAACACTACACCGTTCACGCCCGATTCGAAAGGCCGTCCGCCGTCATTGGACATAGTGGCACTTTCTGGACCCTCGATGGCCTCTGCGACCTAGACGGGCCGATCCCAACGTCCTCTTTTTTCAAGAGTCGAAGTTCACGATCTTCCGCTAGGATTTAAGGTGTGGACGCTATTCCAGAGCTAGGACTTCGCGTGGTTCCACCCTTGGAATTTTGACCTCCGTTCTGGTGGTCGGATTTGCCTTCTTTTGGTCGACTTCTTCTTGTGAAGTGCCAATTTGGGCTGTTTTGTTCTTCTCCCGTAGGAGGCATGCAGCTTCACTGTGGGCAGCTTGTTTTTGTTGAAGTGCCTGGTGGCTGCGTATTTTGTGACCTCTTTGGATGGTCCAGAGTTCTTCTCAGGCTTGATCTTCTTTCTTCTTGAAGTATCGGAGAGTTGTTATTGCGTTCTGCTTCTCTTCTGTTGCCTTGAGTTCCTCTGATTATGGATAGAACCTTCTGAGCTGGTTTAAGTGCCAAGAGTTTCTGATTTCTTCTCCTTGTATTGTCATCAACTTGTAGGTTCCTGGTCCCAGTACTCCTTTGACGATATATGGTCCTTCCCATGGGCTGAGCAGTTTGTGCTTGCCCTCCGTCTTTTGATTTCTCTTGAGTACTTGATCTCCTGGGTTGAGTTTTCTTGGACGTGTGCTCTTGTCATAGTGCCTTCTGAGTCCTTGCAGATATCTTGCGTTCTGGAGGATGGCGTTTGCTCTGACTTCTTCTACACAGTCGATTTCTAGTCTTCTTGTTTGTTCTCCTTCTCCTTCTTCATATTGCTCGATCCTTGGAGAGCTCCATATGAGGTCTGCTGGTAGGACGACTTCTGATCCATAGGTCAGGAAGAAGGGTGAGTAGCCTGTTGCTCACGATTTGAGTTCTTAGGCCCCAGACAACTTTTGGGAGTTCTTCAATCCATTTGGCTCCGTAGTCTTTGAGTTCTTCATATAGTCTTGGCTTTAGTCCGGCAAGGATGAGGCCGTTTGCTCTTTCGACTTGTCCGTTAGCTCGAGGGTGTGCTACGGATGCGTAGTCATCCGTATGCCACAATCTTGTGCCCAATCTTCGACTTCGCCGTGAACGGCGATCCGAGGTCGCTGATGATCCTGTTGGGCATCCCAAATCTGTGCATGATCTCTTGGATGAACTCGACTGCTTTGGTTGAGCTGAAGGTGACCAATGGCTTGTATTCTATCCACTTGGTGAATTTGTCGATGGCGACGTAGATGTACTCATATCCTCCCTTGGCTCTCTTGAGTGGTCCGACTTGATCCGGTCCCGGACGAGAAAGGCCATGATGGTGGTATGCGGATCGATTGTGTGCCGGGCACATGCGCTTGTCTTGCGAACATCCGCATCCTTTGCATTTTCTGACGAGTTCTTCTGCGTCTTTGAGGGCTATTGGCCAGTAGTATCCTGTTCTGAATGCTTTTCCCACGAGGGTTCTTGACGCTGCGTGGTTCCCACAGCATCCAGAGTGGATTTCTTGGAGGATGTCCTTTCCTTCTTCGGAGCTTATGCATTTGAGAAGTACTCCTGAAGTTTGTCTTTGATGAGCACGTAGTTCTTGCTTCTTCTCAAGATCCTGGTTGCTTCAGCTTTGTCTTCAGGTAGTGTCTTGTTCTTGATGAAGTTTATGATGTCTTCGATCCAGGGAGTTGTTCTTCAACCTGGAGAGATTATCATTACTCCGTTTAGAGCCGATTGCTCCATGTTGTCTTCTTCTAGGTTCTCCTTGATAGATGGTTTCAAGAGCTCTTCGACGAATACTCCTGGTGGGACTTGGGCTCTGTCGGATCCGAGTTTGGCTAGCACACGTCTGCCGCCACGTTCGCATCTCCGAGCACGTGTAGGATCTCAAGGCCTTGGAAGTACTTTTTCGACTTGCGTGCCTGGCGCAATAGAGGCCCATATTGTCCTTTGTGCGGTCCGGTCCTTGTTGACTTGATTGATGACAACCGCTGAGTCGCCCGTATACTTGTAGTCTCTTGATTCCCGAGTTCTTGCTATCTTGAGGCCATGGATGAGTGCTTCATACTCTGCCTCATTGTTTGTAGCTTGCCACATGATCTCGCAAAGACGTACTTGAGTTGTCTTCCTTCGGAGATATGAATAAAATCCCGGCTCCCGCTCCCCTAGCTTCAACGATCCATCGAAGTACATGTTCCAATGTTTCTTGATGTCGTCGAATATGGGTTGTTGGAGCTCCGTCCACTCGCAATGAAGTCCGGTAGCGCACGGGATTTGATTGCTCTTCTTGGGGTGAACTCAGATTTAATGCTTTCCGAGTTCTACCGCCCATTTTGATATGCGGTCCGTTGAATCTACGTTCCTCAGGATGTCACCCAGTGGTGAGTCCGTTACCATTGTTATCTTGTGACTGTCGAAGTAGTGTCGTAGCTTCCTTGATGTGATCAGTATGGTATAGAGTAGTTTTTGTACGTGAGGGTATCGAGCCTTGGACTCGGATAGAACTTCGCTCACGTAGTAAACCGGCCTCTCGGACCTTGTTAGGGTGCTCGGGCTCTTCTCTTTCCACGATGATTGCCGAGCCGACCATTGTATTCGTTCTCGCTATGCTATGTATAGTAGTTCTTCTTGATCCTTTGGAGGTGTTAGGACCGGAGCTGTTGTAAGGTACTCGTTTGAGTTCTTCAAACACTTTGTCGCCTCCTCTCGTCCATTTGAATTCTCCTTTTGTCTTGATAAGTTTGAAGAAGGGTAGCCCTTTCTCTCCAAGCTTGGATATGAATCGTTGAGTGCCGCCATGCACCCCGGTGAGCTTTCGAACGTTCTTGACGCTTCGGGGGGTTGTGTCATCTCGTTGATGGCCTTGATCCGCTTGGTGCCTGGCTTCAATGCCTCGTTTGTCGACCAAGAATCCCGGTAGAGCCGTCCCGAAGGCACTCCAAAGACGCATTTTGTTGGGTTGAGCTTCCACTTCCACTTGTTGAGGTTCTTGAAAGTCTCTTCCGGATCTTGAATCGAGTTTACGGTTCTCTAGTCTTCACCACCACATCGTCTCACGTAAGCCGGCGTTTTTGCCAATCTGCTCTCCCAAACAAGTCGTAGACGCTCTTTGATACGTTGCTCGGCGTTTTTCAATCCGAAGGACATTGTTTCAGTAGCAAGTAGGCATCGAAGGGGGTGATGAAAGAGGTCTTGCTCGATCTTCTTTCTTCAGTGCAATCCGGTGATATCCCGAGTAGCAATCCAAGAATGATAGTAGAGCTGATCCCGCTGTGGAGTCCACTATTTGGTCAATCCTTGGTAGCCCGGGGGTCCTTAGGGCAATGCTTATTCGGATCTGTGTAGTCCACACACATTCGCCAATCTGAGGTGTTCTTCTTCGAACGAACCGGGTTGGCTAGCCGGTCGAGGATGTAGGATTTCTCGATGAATCTGGCTGCGAGTAATTTTGCAATCTCCTTTTTGATGGCTTCCTTCTTTTTCGGTGAAAACCTCCTTAGTCTTTGCTTGATGGGTTTGGATCCCATATTGATGTCAATTACGTACTCGGCCCGGCTCCTTGGTACGCCAGGGCATGTCGCGGTTTCCGGCAAATATATCTTTGTGTTGCCTTAGGAATTTGGTGAGCGCGAATTCTATTTTGGAGATAGGTGGGGCGCCGATGATCGCCGTCTTGGATGGATCGCCCGTTTGTAGATCAATGTGCTTGACGTCGGCCTCTTCCGGTGGGATCGAATTGCTTGCTTCTTGGCCGGTATCTCGAGTTCTTTCTGGATTTGTATCCTCTCGCCATCCGGGTTGAGTTCCTTTTTCTCCAAGAGCTTCCCCTGTCTTGTTTGCGATTTCCACGGCTTGTACGTCACACTCGGAAGCTTTCTTGAGGTCTCCTTTGATGGAAAGAACCCAAAAGGTGCCTAGAGCATCTTTAGTAGAAGATACTGAGGTAGTGCGGAATAGCCATGAATTTTGCAATAACGGGTCTTCCCATAATGGCGTGGTATGGTGACTCGAGATCCGCCGCCGAACTTGATGTACTCTATCCGATAATTTGATGGTGATCCAAATGTAAGCGGCAAGGTGACTTGTCCGACCGGGAATAGCTGCTCGTCCGGGTACTATTCCATAGAAAGGAGTGTTCGAAGAAGGAGCGATAAGTCCGGAGAGGTCCATCCCATCTTATCCGGTGTTTACGAGAATATGATGTTCAACCCGGCTCCTCGTCGATCAACACCTTGGTAACGGTCACCCGGCTATTGTGGGTTCTAGTACCAAAGGATATAGGCGGCGTTGCCCACACTTGTCCATTGATCCTCCCTAGTGAACTCGAATCGGGTATTGGGACCAATTGAGGTAGCGCGGATCGCGGGTTCTCTTTGCCATGATTGATCGGAGTGCTAGCTTGTCTTGTCTCTTGCTCTTTGATCCGGTACTCGAGGAGAATATGACGTTCAAGGATCTCGTTGCTTTCTCGGAAATCCCCTTGTCTTTGGCTCTTCAATGGCTTCTTCTCTGTTTTTCTTGATTGTTTCCCTTCTCGAGCGAGTTGTTTCCTCCCTTGTACTTCTCCGGAACGTGGTGCGATTTCCGAGTGTGTGCGGAGCTCCATGGTGGTAGATGCGGGGTAGATCTTCTAGCTTGATGTTGCTTCGTTTCTGTCGCCATTGTTGTTGTTGTTGAACCTCTGTTTGTAAGGTTTCTTTGATTTCTCCGCCATTGCGACGGTATTGTCCGGGTCCTCGCTTCTTTTCTTTGTTTAGAGTTGTTACGATCTTTCTTCGGGGCTTCCGAGTTCTTTCTTTCTCGAAAGCGATCTCGAGTTCTTTCTTACGCTCCGATCATCTTCTCGACAAGAAGCTTGAAAGCGCTCGTTAGTCCTCGGGTTGTCCTTGTAGAAATCGAGAACCGCCATCTTGAGAAAATTCCATTGCCGAAGGCGTCTATCACTTCTCTTTCAGTGATGTCGTGTACTTGGGATCTCATCTCCCTAAATCTTCGGTAGTAATCTCTTGGGATTCTCCCCGGCCTCGCTTGAGGCTTTTCAACTCGGCCGAGTAATAGGATGGGTGATGATTCTGCGAAGTTGCTGAGGGAATGCTTTCTCGTAAGTCTTCCCGATGATCGGATTGAGCCCTCTTCGACCTTGTCGAACCATTGGAGCGGTAGAGCCTCTAGGGCCATGGGAAACAAAACGGCTTTTTGCGTCATCATCTCCTCCGGCCCAGCTCAATGGATTGTGAGTATTCTCGAGCCATTGTCCGGGCTCTATTTTCCCATCGTATTTTGAGTAGTTTGAGGGCTTGAACTTTGGGGGTAGCTTGACTTCCTGCAATCTTTCAGGGAAGCAAGGAAACCTGTCGTAGCTTTCCGTCGTTCTTTCTTCAAGTCCTCCTGAGGTTCTTCCTCCTCTTGGATGAGTTCCAGTAGGTCGATATGTTGATTCCGCGACTTCTTCTCGTCGACTTAGTCTTGGTGCAGGGCTTTCCCTCAGGGGTGTCTGGTACCGTCTGCCATCCCAACGAGGCGGCCTGGAGTTGTTGGAACCCTCTGGCCTTCCCGGCCTTTCAAAGACGTTGGATCGACTTCTTGGAACATGAGAGTCGTTTGCCTTTTCTGCGGCGTCTTGGGGTCTCTTTCTCGGACAGCCTTTTGTAACGCCTCCTTGATGAGCTTCTCCTCGTCGTTAGTGCATGCTTGATCTTGGCGGTCAATCAACCCTTGTAGTCTCTCCCGGGTTGCCCTACGGTCATCCTCGGCTTCTCTTTCAGATTTCGGCCTCTCGTATTCGTGTAGATCGGCTTGATATTTGTTCAGAGCTTGCATACGCGCATTCGCCCTGATTCGGCGTCCCCCTTTCAGCTTGTTTCTTCTTAGCCTTTCTTGATGTTGGTGTTCTCCTTCGTCGTCGAGGGTTCTTTCGTCCGCCGAGATGTTGGATAGGCCTTCGTTAGTGGACCTGATGTCGGGGGCCTACGGGCGGTTAAGCGGAGCTCGGCCGTAGCCACCATGAAGACTTCCTTTGCAATTTGTAGCTTTGGGCCGCCACTCCTTCCGCTGGGATGGACCTTATGAAGATGGACCTCCTGTGCGTCCCCGTTGCTTGACGATCGGCTTTCTTTGAGGGTTCTTGGCCGATGGATGATGCACTCCTCCGGGGTTCTTATCAATATGAGCCCTCTTTGCGCGCCCTCCAAAGGAATCTCAATCTTCTCTTGAGTAGTCCTGGCGCTCCTTGAATACGCGTGTCTTTGCGTTGCGTAATCCTCGTAGGAAATTGAAAGGTAATCGGGACTGGTGTCCGGGGTTATATCCGAACTCGCCTCCTTTCCCCGAGTTGGAAAAGTATTGGTTAAAAAAAGTTTCCGAGTTGGAGTAGCTTCCCTTATCCAAGCCGGAGTTGGAGTCGTACTTCGAGTTGCTTTCGGAGTCCGTACTCGAGCCACGGGTTGTATACCTTCCCCGAGCTAGTTTCGGGTTCGGGCCCTTCCGTGTTGGTTCCCGAGCAAGCTTCGAGTTTGTTCTCCGTCTTCGAGGCGGCCGGCAATCGTCGATTGCCGGAGCTTCTCGACGCAGTTCGGGTTCTTCGGTTTTGGAGTCCTTGATGATGCGACTTCGAGTCTTGCCGTCGTCGTCGATCTCGCAAGCCCATGAACCGAAGATGATCGTCTTCCTCGTCGATGTACTCATGATGTCGTGGTCCGCCCGGACTCGTGCTGAAATTCGGCGAGCCCCTTCCGACGCGCCCGGTGTCGATGTTTTATGACCGAGAGCCCGCCACGGGGTGAACCGGGCGCTTTGTTCGGCCTCGACGAACACGGAGCCGGGCGGTTTGTTGCGCGACGACATGGAGAGCGGGGGTTTTTATCTTGGTTCGGGCCTCGATCAGGATCGAGTAAAGACCTTTACGTCCGGTCGGCGTGAGCTTTGTTTTTTGATTGATGGGGTTAGCCGGGAATCGGCCGTGAAGCTTACGCCGCTTGGTCGTAGCCAAGCTTGTGTTTACATGCGCACTCGCTCTCCTCCGAGGTGTTCCTTGGCCGCCTTTTATAGTCCAAGGGGCCAAGGAACTCGCTACGATCCTAAGATGAGAGAGGGTTGTCCGTAGAGGAACCGAACACCCAATCCCTTTACAAGGTAACCGACCAGGAGTTTTTACCGTTCGGTTTATCATGTAATTGTAACCGTTTTTACCGGCCCGGTCCACGGACGGGGTAAAAGAATTCAAATTCAAAATTTGAAAGTTGAAAAAAAATCGTGAAAAAAATTGTGTAAAATAGTTCGTGATTTATAGAAGCCAACGGTGTAATACTTTTTCAAATTTGAGTTCGTTTGGTATAAAAAAATTTGAATTGAAGTTTGAAAAAAAGAAAAGAAAAATATACAGCACGGCCCATTAAGGCCCATTAAATCATGAAGGTCGAAAAACATACCAAACACACTCAAATTTAAGTAATTTTGACATCATTGGATTCTACAAATCATGAAGTATTTTTAGGAATTTTTTTAGCATTTTATAAAAAAAAAATTACATTTTGAATTTTGAAAAAACCGTTCAAATCTGCTCAAACCGTCGGTAAACCGCTCAAACCGGGCGGTATAAATTCAAAACCGCCGGTTTTACGGATTTTTACCGAACGATCCGGAAATTTTGAATCCATTTGAATTAAAAACCCAAACCGTCCGTGAACCGCCGGTTTACCCGATGAACCGGACCGTAAACCGAAACCGGACCCGGCGGTTTGGTTAATCCGGTCGGTAAAAAAACCCCGAACCCGACTAGTGTTCTATCCTAGTTACAACGTAAGTCACCGTAGCTATGCTTCCATTGCCTTCGGGAGTTGTTTGTGGCCGCAGGCTTGGATAGAACCCTGCGTACAACTCGGTAGAGTTCTTTGGTGATCCTATATCCACAATGCCCCCTTGGGTGAGATTAGCACAACACCTACACCTCCTCCTTTTTCACAAAACGATCCATCAAAGAATAGAGCCCAAGGCGTAATACCAATCATGTCAACGGAAGGATCACGATGTTGAGTGACAAAATCAGCAATAATTTGACCTTTAACAGCCTTTGCCGATTCATACCTTAAATCAAACTCGGATAAAGCCAACACCCATTTACCGATTCTTCCATTTAAAATCGGCATTGACAACATGTGTTTAATCACATCAAATTTGGAGACTATTATGCACTCGACATTCAGCAAATAGTGCCAAAACTTAGTGCATGAGAAGTAAACACATAGACATAATTTTTCTATAGCCGAATACTGTGTCTCCGGGTCTAAAAGCTTTCGGCTAAGATAAGCTATCACTCGCTCTTTTCCATCTTCTTCTTGCATAAGGGCCGACCCTATGGTTAAATTATCGGCCGCCACGTACAACTTGAAAGGTTTATCCATCTTCGGAGGAACCAAAACAGGTGGTGTTTTCATATATTCCTTTATTTTGTCCAATGCTTTCTCGGTGTACGTCGCTCCATACAAACTTTTGAGCCTTCTTGAGTTTCAACAGAGAAGAAAACGGCAAGACTCTTTCTGATAAATTAGAGATGAATCTTCTCACAAAATTGATTTTACCAAGTAATGACTGTAATTGCAGTAAGGTCGAGGGAGAAGCAATATTTTCTATAGCTTCCATGCTTTTCTTCCCTACTTTGATTCCCCCTTTGTGAACCAAGAACCCCAGGAACTCACCAAGGCTGTGACCCCAAAGGCACACTTATTTGGATTCATCTTTAGCCCATGTTTCCTAGTGCACTCCAACGTCCTCCTCAGGTCAGCCAGATGCTTCTTGTAGCTCATTGACTTGACGACTACATCATCAATATAGACTTCAACTATTTTGCCAATTCAACTCATGAAAGATATAATTCATAGCTCTCGATAAGTTGCACCAAAGATTCTTCAAACCGAATGTCATAACAATCCATTCGAACAAACCGATATGTCCAGGACACTGAAAAGCGGTCTTCGATATATCTTCAACGGCCATAAAGATTTGATTGTATCCAAAGCATTCCCATCCATGAAGCTAATAATCTCGTACCCAGCAGCGGCATCCACTAACAGATCAACAACCGGCATGGGATATCCATCTATAGGAGTGGCTTTGTTAAGATCTCTCAAAACCTATACAAACCCTCATCTTTCCGTTTTTCTTGTAAAATGGGAACTATCTTTCGAAATCCATTCTCGCATACTTGCATGGCCGAATGAAATGCTTCTAGTAATCTCTCAATTTCCTTCTTTACGTCGGCCAATACCTTCTCTTCATAAATTTTCTGAGGAGGTTGTTTGTAGGGCTGAAATCCTTCCTTGATTGGCAATCGATGTTCAACAATCGAGCGATCTAGCCCGTGCATCTCTCGAATAATCCCAAGCAAAACAATCCTTGAATTCTTTGAGGAGACCTATTAGTTCTTCTCTAAACTCGGATCTAACCGAGTCTTCGATATAAGTCGGTCTTGGTTTGTCACCATTGCCAATATCTATTTCTTCCAATTTATCAGCCGACTTAAAACCATGCCCAAGCTTTCCTTTGTTACCATCAATTGGGTTCCCCATTAAAAACCATCATGAATGCCGACTGCTTGGATCGGCTGTTGATCCTGGTGATGAGTACTAACAGGACCTTCTTTTAATTCTTTTCCCGAGAAACATTCGACACCATCATATCGTTGAAACAATGACTCGGCAGTTGCAATATCCTCAGAATCATCTGCTTGAACTATCTCAACTTCATCGCCATCCCACTGGATAAGAATCTGATGCATAGTAGATGGAACACAACAATTAGCATGGATCCAATCTCTCCCAAGAAGTAAACTGTAAGGTCCCACACTATTGATCACGAAGAAGGTAGTGACCATAATCTTCGAGCCGATCATCAAATCAACATAAACGGCTCCATGGGTATTTGAAAATTTGCCAGCAAAATCTCGGAGCTCAATGTCCGTTTCTAGCAGGTCCTCATCAATCATCCCTAGCCTCTTGAACGTTGTATATGGCATGAGATTAACAGCAGCTCCTCCATCAACAAACACATGGGTCAAGGGCTTCCCGTTGAGGTACCCTTTTAAATAGAGAGGCTTCAGATGATTATCCTCCCTCGGCTTATCAAACACTGCTTGCCTTGATATGGTCAGTTGCGCCAAAAGATCCATCATCTCTCTACTGTTAAGATCAGAGAAGGCATCATCATTTGAACAGGCATCTTCCTTCTCTGAATCCTCAGTGGCCTGCTCCGTGTGTGCTGTCAACTCTAACGGGATGTAGAATACCATGCTAACATCTGCCGAACGCCCACTTGCCGAATACTCTTCTGCCGAATGGCTGGCTTCTTGAGTTTTCTTCTTTGGGCGCCACACTTGTTTGCGTTCGGCTGTTGCTTCCTTAAGCTCCCTATTTCTGAGGCGTTGGACTCTTCTCTTCTGGCTCTTCCTTAGACCAGGAGGGCACCACTGTCCCTTTTGCCACACATACTCTTGAGGAGAGTCCAGATCATCATCAGAATCCTCCACATCAGCCCATGCTTGATCTCGCAATTCTTTTACCGACGTGAGGTTTCTTTGTCTTCATTTTTAAGCGACGATCATCCTCCTCGGGAAGCGTGCCCCAGTCTTTCTTGGATGGGGACGGCGGTTGACTCGTGCTGCTCTGTACCGTGGTATTGCTCACCGTATTCGGGGGCAATTATTTCTAGCAGGCAGCTTCAAGCCTTCATTCCAGCAATGCCTAAAGAAAGGACAGTCCCAATGAGACTCCTTTCGTTCTTTCATGTACTCCTCCTGTTCTTGGCGATACATCTCCTCTTCATACCTCCGCTGCTCTTCTGCAAGTTGCTGATCTCTATGATATTGCTTTTCTTGCTGTCTTTGCCATTTGTTCAGCAGTATACGAGATGTCACTCTTGGTTTGGAGGTCTCTCCCTTCTCTGTTCGGCTATTTAGAAACCGAACACGACGCTCCTGGAGCTCTATATCAGACACTTGCCGACTTGGGTCAACTGAACCACTTTGCTTCGCCCTCTTAGAAGTCAAGACTTTCATTGGGCCTTTGCCCTTAGGATCACCGGCGTAAACCTTGCATGTATCGAAAGCAACCATGCCTGCTGGGAAGGGCTCCTTATCCACCTTCATGTTGTTGTTGAACTTGAGGAGACCCTGCTGTATAGCCCTCTGAATCTGCTGCCTGAAGATTTGGCAGTCGTTGATGTTGTGCATGATCATATCATGGAAGCCACAATATTTTCCAGTCTTGACCCAATAACGGACGTCTCATAGAATGATTCTCCGGTAGCTTGATACGTCCTTCTTTGACCAAGAACTCAAAGAGCTTGTCCGACTTGGAGACGTCGAAGTCATATGCCCCCTTGAGCGTCTTCATCCAGCGCTGGTTAACCTGGACAGGCTCCTTGCCCCAAGCGAATTCGACAAATTTGCCACCTCTTCTTGGCCGTCATCTTCATCTTCTCCTTCTTCCAGAAAGTGGTGTTATGCCTGATAAGACACATTGCCCCCTTTCTAAAAACGGGTGTCCTTCTTGATGCTCTGGAACTGATTGGCCATGAGTGACAGGCGCCTTGAGAGTTGTCCAAGGTCATCAAACTCCATGCCGGCTAGCTTTTCCCTGATGGCTGGATGCATACCCCGAATGGCTACTACGGCAAGAATCGATGGTCCGGCAAATTCAGAGAGTAGCATGAATTCTTTGTTTCTCTGAACCTGTGTAAGAACTCTTGTGGTGTCTCATTATATTTCTGCGTCAACCCCATCAAGTCAACGAGTTCTTTCTCATTGGAACCACTGTAGAAGTATGAATGGAATTTGTCCTCCAGCTCAGACCATGTTCCAATAGAATTGGCCGGCAACGTGGCAAACCATGTGAAAGCCGGCCCTGTAAGGGATGATGGGAAGAAGCGAATCCTCCATGCTTCATCATTAGCAAGCTCTCCTAACTGAATCAGATACCAACTGACGTGTTCGGTAGTAGAGGTGTCATCTTGTCCAGAGAACTTGGTCAAGTCGGTTGGAGGCTTCAATCTGGAAGGAAGCGCCACTCTGTTGTACCAATCAGGATAGGGTGACTGATACACATAGGGCCGATTCTTGGGCTTAATCCCAAATTGGTGTTGCATCATGTCGGCCATCCTCGCTAGGAGTATATCCACATTTGAATCTTGTGGTCCATGAAATTGTCGACCGGTCGGTGGCCTATATCCGTAATTTGGCATAACATGAATAGTGGAATAGTCGGTGAACTCTGTATAACTAGGGCCAAAGGGATTTTCTGTCAGAACCCACCGGCCATTGGAGCTATTGAGTAGGTGTTGTATGTTGGAAGATTCCTGTGTGCACCGAACGCCGCTTCTCCATGTGTCTTGGGCCCGGATTCCCCCGACTTTTCGGTGTCTTGTTCTCCCTCCCGGCTTCTTGATTTGTAGCTCCTTTCTTTGGTGGTGGCTTTGGCACATGTATGGATCTAGGCCCCGAAAGCTCACCAAGCCGCCTTTCAAAGTGCTCATCAAACTCGGGTCCAAAGCTACCCTTCATGATATCACGGAAAGTATTGAAGAACACCGTGTTGTGATTAGTCATTGCTCTCCCAACGGCAGCTGCAACAATCTCTTCCATCCGACGAATTTCTTCAGGAGTCGGTTCTTCATCTTCCTTTCCTGCGCCCCTCTTACGTGCTTAAACTTGCCGAGCATATTTCTTATCACCGGGCATCACTATCTTTGGAAGATCCGTCTTACGGATGATTGTACCGCTCTTGTTCTTGGAGAAGCACGACATGCACTTTTGCGAGAAGGTCGTGCACATATCTCTCACCATGGTCTCTAAGTCACTGGCAGGTCATCCATCGGAGCTGAATGACATTGCTCTTGTCGACGTTGTCGGGCATCGTGTCTTGACCTCGAGTTGGCCCACCGGGCGTGCCAAAAAGTGTGTAGGCACAAAAATCTGACTCCTGCGCCGCACACACTGACAAGCCGGAATAGCTGGCTTTACTCGACTGCCCGAGTGTCTTGATCCGAAGGCGTGCCAGTCAATTTGACCTATTAATTGACAAGGAGGTAAACGTGAGATCTGGAACATGCCTGGTGAGACCAAGACAGTTCCGCATGTATGGCTCTAAGGCGGATGTAAAGACATATAGCTATGAGAGCTATATCGTCGACGGATAATGAATGCATTCGGTAAGCATGTATAAAGATGTAATGTAATAACAGTTGCCGAATGATCATAGAAGACATGCTTGAACAAGTAAAATCGATCATCATGGTATGACATCATAAAGCTATATAGCATGGATCGAATTAATTGACAACATGGAACATAAACAAGTAACTCATAAATGTAAACCTAATCTAAATGACACATGCATAGGTTTCATCTAACTAGTCCGCCGCACGCGTCTAGCCTTCCTAAACCCGTCGAGCTTAAACCCTTGCAAGCTAATCCACCGCATGATACCACTTGCTACAGATCTAAACCACTTATCACAACTAGATCAATCCAACGCATGATACAATCTAACCATGACAAGCTAAAAGCACGCATACATCTAAACAGATCTATAAATACTCATCACTCGTTGAAACGCGTATGCATAGACAGGTAAAGTACATATGCAAACCTAATCTAAAGCAAAGCCAGAGATTTATCCCGATCAGTCCTAACAGCAATCCACCGCATGATACACTGCAACAAGCTAATCCACCGCATGATACGGCTTGCCAGACTTAACCGTTCTAAACCCTCTTCGTCCTAACAGCTATCCACCGCATGATACACTGCAACAAGCTAATCCACCGCATGATACGGCCTGCCAGACTAGACTCTAACAATAGGTAGACTCACACATGCAAGATATGAGTAAACACATAACTGTATTCGGCAAGCTTGCCGAACCAGGGTCCATGAAGAAAGAACTCACACGCAAAACCTTAGCCTACCGCACGACTCATGACTAAACGCGCAAGAACCCGCAACACGTGACAACCTAGATTGATCTAGGCTCAGCTATGAAGGAACAGATAGATCTAATGACAAGCTAATGATGATCATTGGAAGAATTGATGACATCTAGATCTAATATAAGATAAAGCCGAGCCACATCAATCTAAATTGGGCAAAAGTGTGTGCAATCATAATTAAATAAATAAATAAATGAATAAGAAGCATGCACCACTTGGTAACTTAATGAATTCATTAGATTTGCCAGATCTAATGAAGCCGATAACTAGCTCTAAGCCAGACCTTAGCCCACCGGATGGCTCATGATCGACAAAGAACCATCTTGTCCCTGATAGCTTAAATCCGCCTGACGATACTAAGCGTGAACAAGACTACTTGCAATAATCTAAATCCGCCTGACGATACTAGACATGGTGCAAGGTTGCCGGTATTTTATGGAGGTCGACGGGTCGATGATTCCTCTCTCGCAGTAGATCGACGACACGATCGGACTCGAAGGGTGGCACGGAGCCAAGGCACGGAGCCGGGTTTGTTGTATTGATTTGGTAGATCATTTTACGATTGCCGGGGTCTCATATTTATACCCCGGGCTTGACGAGTCCTAACTAATTACGAATAAACATAAGGAAAATATCTAGCTAAGATACATTGTCCTCCAAGCCTTCTCGGAGTCGTGAGATTGCACGTGACGTGGGCCCTCATCCCGGATATTCCTCCTAAAGCTTCACATCCGTTGAACCATCTCGTGTTCAACTCCTCCTCGGACTCGGGCTTCTAGCCGAATAACGCTTCTTCGAATGCTACAAAGTACCATGATTGTCGCCAAAGCCGAATGACTTCTTACCGAATGATCATGTGCCGACCGCTCGTCATTCATGCCTTACCAAATTTTGGTGTTAACACTCTTGATTAGAGGGATAGTATCTAGTGTATGCGCGGTGCTTAGACTAGAGTTATCGTGAATGAACCTTTTGGCTTGAAATCGGTGTTGCATCATAAAGGTGACTTTTATAGCTTTATTGAATCATCGTAGCCCACTTCCCGTCAAGAAGTGAACGGTAGGCTTTCCCCTTGTTCTTAGTAGAGTAATTTTGCTTTACTTTATAAAGGATTAGCGTCCACGATAGAATAAATAAAGCGGGGTTTATCGAGATTAGAACAAGAAGTCGGTTGTCTCCTAATTCTAGCTAGTTTCTTAAGTACTTTCGATTGTGAAGTGGATTGGGTAAATGCTAGTTATATTCACCTCTTTTGTTCCTTTGGGTTCGATATTTTAAAACCGGGAGTTCATCTTTTGGTGAAGTGCTACAACGGTATTTCTATCTCGTGAGCTTGCGGATACCTTTATCTTTATTGTGTTCATATAATTTATACCAACAGAGTAGCAAGTCATTTGTCTTGCCATCCCGCCGGTAGCGGCTAAGACCAAGGCTCCGCTTTTCCTTCTTGTCGCTCGTTCATCGCGCCCCCGATCTTGCCTAAGCCCGGCATTCGCGCCGCCGACCGTCATGCTGCGCAGAACGCCCCGCTGTCCACGAACCCTTGGTCTGCCATGCCGCTCGCATCCAGGGACAGCAGCAGCGCCACCAACAGTGAGGCTTTGCCTCCACTGCACCTCACCGAGAGCAAAGACCAAGCACCGGTGAGTTGCCTTGGCCAAAAGCCCCTCCTTTTTCCATGGCCTTACCGACGATATGCTAAGTCCGCCATTCGTGCCGCTTTTCTTAATACTGCAGGCAAACAGTGGTCGTGCTGCACCTCCGCAGGTGCACCGTCACGCCCCAGCCACCTATGATCAGCCCGACCACCCACAACTATGTACAACAGCAGCACCACGCCTTCATTGTGCCTATCGGTGAGCTACCATAGTCCAAGGACCTCGCTTTGTTCCCTTATGTTACCATTGAGACTGAGGTCGGCCTTCGTGTCGTGTTGTACGCCTTGCAGGAAACCACAGCCTCCTCTCCGCTGCCCATGTCATCGTCATCCCATCTTTATGCCGACAGTGAGCTGCCATGAACAAGGCCCATTCTTTTCCTACCTATTAGTGAACTAGCCGTCTACCATGCCTGAGACCGGCCGTCGTGCCGAGTTTGATGTTGTGCAGGGAACGCCATGCCTTGTTTGACCATGGCATGATTGCCAGCTCCATCGACGTCCGAAGCTCGCCGAAACAAGCCGCTACACCCCTTTTTTCTTCCAAGGTTGGACCTTTGATCCCGTTGACGTCGTTCGCGACGTCGACCTCTCAATATTATTGATCATTAATCATCGTTGTTCCTATACTTGTTTTGCACTCATGAACACTCATTAATGATACATCCATCTTGTGACTCATGATCAATCTTTATATTTTCTATCGTTGCTTGTGTCGTGCCTTCGTGCCAGCCTATTTTTCTATTTCTCTATCTCTTATGTTATGGAATGTGCCACTCCGTTCATTGTGGTCGTGTTGTGTGTCGACTTGGTGTTGACGCTTGTCTGTTGACCACGCTGTCGAGCCGGTTGAGTGGATCGTATCTCGTTCGAACGTTTCGGTAGTGGGTTCATCCCGAAATGGCCGTAATGCCAAGCGTAACTCGTCTCCTCATGTTTTTAGTTGTCTCTATCGCGCTATGATTGTTAGTTCCTACTCCCGTCCCGCAAACATGGTCATTGTGGACTCGACTTCAATATTAAATATCGACGCGGGATCCTAACCGCACATGTCGAGCCCTCCATGACCAAGTTTAGTGGGATACGAACTGGGAGCCAACTTTAGTAGAGCGAAGGGTGCCAACTTGCTTAGGTAAAGCTCATGGCCCTTCCATGGCCATCAGGTTTCTACCTTCTTTTTCGCAGTTTTTATCCTTGCCTTCTCGTATGCTTATACCGCATCGACTTTAGCATTCCGCGGATCTAGCGATGACAACCGCACTGCTACGAACCGTAGGAATAGCCTTGTGTTGTTAGATGCACGGTCGTGGTGCCCTACGAGGGGGTTTGGATTGTTGGACCGTTCTTCTCTCCCAACCTGCGCCGTCCTATGGTGAGTTGGTTGAAAGAGTGCGGATCCTGTTTCTTCTTGTCTCGTGTCTCAATCCTCGTCAGTCTAGTAAGGCGTTGATTGAGCTTTCGCTTGTTTGGTATTTATTGTTGTTTTGATTCCATTCTTTGATTCCCGTCGTTGCAATGACGAGTGGATCAGAGCGATGTGAATCCCGTGTTCTTCATTCGAATCTTCATGCTTAGTCACTTCTCTCGATTCCCGTTAATCTAATAACATTTGGATCAAAAGTTAGTGAGCAGTGGTGTTTGCTTAGGATGAGCTAGGGCTTATGCCATTTACCCGGGAGCCGTACAGGTCGACACGATCGACCCGTTAAGTACGAGCTAGGCTATGACTTGAGCTCATGCTTAGCAAACCTTCACTTCTTTTATTTTAGTCCAAGGATCAGACATCCGCCGAGGGGGCTCAGTTGTCATCTTTTGAGTTCCTTCCATATCATAGTCCTTTTTAGTCCCGTCACCTCTTTAGTTGATTGATTGTCCTCTTGCTTGGTGTAGTCTCGCGCTATAGTTCATTTCGCAGATAGTGTTGGATCGGAACTTGATGGAGAAAGAGAGCAAGGAGGACGATAGGACCGTGGAGTGGATTTGACCTAGGAGGAGGAGACCCCGGTGTACGACTACGCCAACTAACAGAGACTAATACCACTACTACCTCGACATCGCAAGTGTTATGGCAGCACTTTACTTAGAGAATCCTATTTAGACATTGCAAGTAGATATGCTAACGCTTTACTTTTACTTCTTTTCTAGTATATGATGCATACTTGCTTGCACTTTCTGCTATCTATGCTAGCACACTTACGTTATATACTTGAGAGCCGGATTATATGAGGGGGTGCAACTGTCATCTGGGTTCTGTTCGAAGTGCTTGATTACCATCTCCTGACTCTGATATCCCATGTAATGATTGGTGTGTTTGCCATCTTATTCCTCTGGTCCAAAGCTACCACCTTTATCAAGAAGTGAGTATTGAGACATAGGATGCCTCACATATTCCATTTAAGGCGTAAATCCATCTTATTTATGTCAATGTGTTGCCTCTGCAGGAGTCCACCAGATATTCCAAGAGTCTGAGATACCTGAGGATCTTGTTGTGAATGTTTCACGAGCATTATGCAATGACATCAATAGAGCACTTCACTTACCCTGCATTGTGATCAACGATGCCATTCGTCGGACAAGGGTGCTAGCTCATCAGCTCAGGCTCAATGAGCCTGTCCGGATGATGCTGCTGAGGAGGACCAATGGTTCTTCTGGAGGAGGAATCTGCACCAAGACCGGCGGTGAGGAGAGCTCTAGCACCTGCCCCAGCTCTAGCCAGGAGGGCACTCGCTTCAGTACTTGCTGCACCTACACCAGTCCCTGCTATAAATGCTCCTATCAGGTATGTGGTGAGCCAAGGATCACCACCTCTACCTAGGATACGCACCATACCAGGTCAGAACCCAGAAACGAACGCCCACCCACATGTGCCTGCCTTCCGCATGTGTTGCCCCCGCATGTGCCTGCCCCGCATGCGCCGCTCCACTCGCATGCCTGTGTCGATGCGCGTGCAATGCATGCACTGGTCCACGCCTTGTGCACGCAGCCTGCTCGTGTGCATGCAGGTGGGCACCCCCTATGACTACATCGCTTCTCGTGATGGATCGTCTGCGCCTATGGAGAACAGTCTCAACATGTATCCACTTTCTATTGAAACATGAACTACTTCAACATATTACTCAAAATAGTTGAAATATTTTGAATACATGGTTGCAACAGATGTGTGCAACCTATACAACGTCCAAATAAAATCCTTACGACATAAGTTTAAAACGAAATGAAACATTAGAACACATTGTTGCAACATATGTGGGGAACATATGCAACGTCCATTCAATAAATATCAACTACAACATCGGGCAAACACTATTGCAACAAACAAGCAATTGCTATTGCAACACCTCAAACACTACTACCGCAACAATGTAAATCAACTGTTGCAAAACCCAATGAAACAAAAGAAATATGCTTGTTGAAACATCACAAAAGAATTTGCCGCAATGTAACCTCGTCAAGCAACATCAACCTAACGAGGATGAAACATCAAACAAAAGCCTACCGCAATAGAAGTTCATAAAAACCTATCTGTGTTTCTCAGATCCAGATCCAGGAGAGAGGAGGAGGAGGAAGATAGCTCCATCCAGATGAGGAGGAGAAGCAACAACGGGAGGAGGAGGGAGGGAGGGAGGAAGCAAGGGAAAACATCCACTACAACAATACAAAACAACCACTGCAACACCGTAAAAACGTTGTTGCAATAACCAAAAAAAAGGAGGAGAATGAGGCTTGCGCCCAGATTTGGGCTGTTTGCCGTCGGCAACGTCGGGTTCCTCGATCCACCATTTGGAGGGCTCCATGGATTCACCAGGGACAGATAAGTGCTCTGTGGATCCACCACGGGACGTGCAGCGGGCACCACTAGCGCTGTCGAGGTTGGGGGCGCTATGGTGGAGGCGGCACGCTGGCTCGAACTCCGCCGGGTAGAAGCTGGGCGCACGCTGGAGCCGCGTCGGGGCATGGTGGAGGTCGACGATGCGGCGCAGCAGCCTGCTAGACTTTTCTGCGTGCGGCGAGCAAAATACATGAGAGAAAAAGCGGCGCGTTGCAGGTTGGGCGGGCGCATGAGCGAGCACAGAGCGCATGGCACGGTGCGCCGGGGGGAGCAAGGCGGCGTGCGGTGCACAAGCGAGGAGGAAGCGAAGGCGTGATGGAGAATGAGTGAAGAGGAAGGCGTGATGGAGAACGAGTGAAGAGGAAGGAGAGAGAACGGTTGGAGGACAGATGAGCGCGTCCATTGGATAAAACGAGGCAGAGTGCGGGGGCAGCTAATTTAGACCGGTAGCCCATAAAACGCACGATTCGATTAGAGTAGGGCGCTCTAAGTAGAGAGCATATAGATGGACTAAAAATAAAGCAGCACGGTGACACGAAAGCAATCCGCAGCATTCAGCGGCGCCGCACGCTGGCCTTGCGTTGCCACGGTGCCGCATACTGGAGTAATTTCTTTTCTTTTCCTTATAAAAAGGGAGTAATTTCCTTTCCCCCTCGAAACCACCCTTCGTCGTCATATAAATCCTTGTGTGTACACGTAGCAGGTCGATAACCAGGAGTGGCGACACGTCGTAAGTCGCGACGGCCGTTTCTTTCGCGCTGTAGAGTGTTTTTCTAGAGATCTCCATCCACCTCTCGCTCTATCTTCTTTTCCCCACGAAGAGAAGGCGGCGAGAGCATCTCTTACTATCGAATCTCAAGTTCAAGCTCGAGCACCTCAACGTGCCACGTCGTATAAAAATCCTAAGCCGTCCGATCGTCTGACAATTTACAACATACGGCTAAAATAAGTTCATCGTATATAGCCTCTGGGGACCTCTAGAAGATTCAGCGAGTCACCGTAAAAATCAAGTCAAACAAGCAACAAATAAAAAAATAAAAATAAAAAGGCACTTCCATCCTCCAGCGGCGCCGCAAGAGAACGACGTGAACAACACGTGTCTTCCATCATAACGCCTTCTAACATTCTTTTCTTCATCATTCAGTAAAAAAAGAGGTATATAAAAAACAAATCTCAAGGCCATCATAGATAAACCCCAGTAAAAAGAAGACACATCTCGAATAACCAGGACCTGAGGCGATAGATAGAAGAAAGCGACGCGACGGCAGGTACTTTCATCATCTGTGATGAATTTTCTATAATTCTCCATCCACCTCTCGCTCTATCTTCTTTTCCCCACGAAGAGAAGGCGGCGAGAGCATACTAAGCAAAAACCACACATCTTGCACATCGCTAGGAGACCGACACAGATACTCCTAGAGAGTAAGGGGAAAGGTTCGCTTCTTCTCACAGGTTGTTTTCCTTTGGGTGCCATGGCCGATCCGGCGGAGGAGAACGTTGCCTCGAAGCCACCGACCCCGGCGGCCCCAGCCGAGGCGCCTCGGACCCGCCCCTGCAGCAAGGGCTGCTGACGGCGCCTCAGCGGAGAAGGTGTCTGCTCCGGCGCCATGTCTTTAAGGTCCCGGGGATTCAGACTTCTTGGAGAGGACACCTCCGTGCACAAGGCCCTTGGAGGCGGGAAAAGTACGGGTTTCTTTCTTCCTTTTCTCTCTTGTGTGCTGTTTTTCTTTCTGTGCTTCAATTCAAAGTTTTAGCTACCGGATGAACTTATTTAGTTTGGTGAGCTTTGTGATGGAAAATCAAAGTTCACTCAGCTTCGTGTAAAAACAGATTGCTTTGGTAAAAATATGCTCAGGAAACGTTTGGTCATCCCTGTTGGAAATCCATGACCATCGGTAATTTGTGGACGGGGAATGGTTGTTCCTTCCCTTAGATTCTGTAACTAATGGATAGGCTGTCCCTTTTCTTTAATAAACTACTTGATTGTGCATGTTTCAGCTTTTCAGCTAAGCTTCCCAGATCAGAAATATGTTCTTTAAGAATAGATATTCAAATCTTTTTCTATCCATTAAATTGACATCTAAAAAATTGATGTTTTAAATAAAAATTTTGCTATTATTTTTTTTCATTTCAAAAAGATGTAAAAATTGAAAGATATGCAGCAGAATATTTAGATTCAATTTTTACATTACATCTATATGGTAGTGGAAGAGATGGACAATAATAATTTGCTGCATGACTATGACTTCTTGCTAAAGATAGGTCGATCAGGAGTGGAATGGGAAAAACCACACATCTTGATAGTCATTGAAGAAGAAAGAACTGAATTTAAGATGGGAAAAGTTCGCTTCTTCTCACATTTTATTTGCAAACTTTAATGCCAGTCCAGATCCGGATCAAGAGAACAAATATTCGCCGCCATATAATTGGCGGCCCCTTCTATGGCGCCTGGGACTGACATGGGATTGCAGGATGTCCCTGACGGCGCCTCAGGTAGAAGGTGAAAGATCCGAGCGCCAGTATAAGGTTAGGGGATTCAGACCAAAAAAAAAAGGACATAACCATCCCACAAGGCCCCTGGAGGCGGGAAAATCAAACACACACTTAAGAGTTTTTCTCTTTGTGTGCTGTTTGCTTTCTGTCCTTCAATCAAAGTTTTGCTAAGATGTACTTATTTAGTTTGGTGAGGGAAAAAGGACTTTCAAAGTTTCAGCTTCGTGTAAAAACAGATTGCTTTTATAAAAATATGCATGTGGAAACGTATTCTTCCCCTGAAATCGTCTGCCTTGATGTATGAGGTGTTAGTGTTTAATCCTTGTCATTAGATTCTGTAACTAAATGGTGATGTCATGGTTTAGTAATAAACTACTTGCTTGTGCATGTTTCTTGGCATTTCATTGCATGTTTACAGATCAGAAATATGTAGAAAAAAGCTAATAATTTTCCATGTGATGTGGGCCTTGCCTACAAAATTGCCGATTTAAAGAATTTTGATATTAGTTTATCCCCAGGAAACTGCTGCAAAAAAGAAAGATATGCAAATACGGGCAATGGAGATTCAAGAGGAGGTTATGCATGGATGGTAGTGGAAGAGATGGACAATAATAATTTGCTGCATGACTATGACTTCTTGCTAAAGATAGGTCGATCAGTGGAATGGGAAAGAGGTCATTCTTGATAGTCATTGAAGAAGAAAAATGAATTTAAGATGGATACTTGTTATCCTTGAAATGTACATTTTATGAGCAAATATTAATGCCAGTCCAGAACGTTGAGTTGAGTTCAAATATTTTATGACATAAAATTGATTTCCCTATTTTGATGGTTCAGGTGGTTCATCCATGGGATTTTGGGATGTCCCTGATAAGGACTTGGTAGAAGAGAGAAAGATAGAGATATAGTATAGGAGAGATTTCCCCACCCCAAAAAAAAAGGACATAACCATCCCAGGGTGTTCCCTGCCTCTAAATCAAACACACACTAAGAGTTTAACCTTTTTGGTGTATATATTGCCAATTGTCCATGATCATAGTGCAAGACGTATTAATGGGGCAAAAAATGGGGAGGATCCCATTTTCAAAGTTTCAAAAATAAAAAAATCTAGATTCTTTTTTTATATGGATCTCCATGTGTGATAAGTATTCTTCCGTGAATGGTGATGACAAGATTAATGGGAGGTGTTAGTGTTTAATCTTGTCATTGGAGCATTGCATGTGAATGGTGATGCCAAGATTAGGGGGTGATTGTTAGTGTAATCTTGGCATTAGAGTATTGCATGTTTACATTGTTAATTGCATGTAGAAAATAAGTGTGAGATGGTCCATGTGATGTGGGCCTTCGGCTAATGTTGGCGTGCCGTGTGATGTGGACGTGCGCCGTGTGATGCGGGTGTGCGCGTGAAGTGGTGCTACTAAATACAGGCAATGGAAAGGTCAATTTGACCGAGTGAATTGATGCATGGAAGGAGTAGAGGAATGGCCTGAATTGGTCAGGTGAGGATGGGTGCATGCACGAGATGTGCTGCGGGCCATTAGTGACCAGTGAAGAGGTCATTCCTTAAGTTTTGCATGGTGTGAGTTATGGCTAAGTGAATTGGCCGGTTGTTATCCTTGCATGTACATAGTTGTTGAGTCTATATATTAATGGAAAAAGGACGAGAGTTGTGTGGCTTGCGTCAACAAAATGTGTCTCTATTTTGATGGTTCTTGTGAGTTCATCCATGAGAGTTTGTGAGTGTTTGTGATAAACACTTACGGAGTGAGGGAGCGATTCCCATAATTAGGGAGAGATTTCCAACATGAGGACATCTTTAAATCATGAGTTAACCTCAATTGAGTGGAAGACCTGCCATTTAGCTTAGGTCATTGCTCTCGTCTTTTTTGTTCTAATTCTGCTCCTCATGGAAAACTTTCTGCAGCTGCTGATGTTCTGTTATGGAAAGACAAGAAAACTTCTGCTGTTGTAATAGGGGGTGCAACTGTCATCTGGGTTCTGTTCGAAGTGCTTGATTACCATCTCCTGACTCTGATATCCCATGTACTGATTGGTGTGCTTGCCATCTTATTCCTCTGGTCCAAAGCTACCACCTTTATCAAGAAGTGAGTATTGAGCAATAGGATGCCTCACATATTCCATTTAAGGCAGAAATCCATCTTATTTATGTCAATGTGTTGCCTCTGCAGGAGTCCACCAGATATTCCAGTAGTGCAGATACCTGAGGATCTTGTTGTGAATGTTTCACGAGCATTATGCAATGACATCAACAGAGCACTTCACTTGTTCCGTGAGATTGCAATGGGGCATGATCTGAAGAAGTTTTTGGGTGTATGTTTGTGCTCTTAACAGCTAAACATTTTATTTTCATCTCATGGTGGTCACTGGTTTGAGATTGTTAACTTCTTTCGCTTGTTTACTCAGGTGATCATGGGGCTGTGGATTCTCTCTGGAGTTGGAAGTAGCTGTGACTTCCTCACCTTGATATACATTGGTAACTCTCTTCGAACATATACAGTAGCCCCCCTCTGTTCCAAAATATAAGATGTTTTAGCTTTTCTGGATTGCTTTTACTAAGTACGTAGACATAGTGTATACCTAAGTTCATAACAAAAGTTACGTATCTAAAAAAAACAAAACATCTTATAATTTATAACGTAGGGAGTACTTGTTTTGCATTTTCTCACTGTAAGCTGCTCAATCAAACAGCCGTCCTGATGCTCCACACGGTGCCAATCTTGTACGACAAGTACCAGGACAAGGTGGACCATTTCGCTGGAAGGGCACACACTGAGGCCCTCAAGCAGTACGAGGTGCTGGATGCCAAGGTCCTGAGCAAAATCCCCAGAGGCCCGGTCAAAACCAAGAAGCAGAACTAGGATAAAACTGCTGATTATGAAGCTGGTATCCTTTTGCTTGAATGTCGATCGGGTTTGTGGTTTGAATGATATATGTAATCTCGGTCCGATGGCTTCAGCTTGGTTGTTTTGCTACTACTTTGTGCTGATTGTGGGTGGATGCTGCTCTCTGTCTTCGTGATGCCAGTTGATGTTACCCTAGTCCAGTCCTTTGTATGTCACTATGTACGTGTCAGAGATGTTGGGATGCTACGTTTATGCTACTGATGTAGCTTGTAAATTTCAGTGGTAAAAAATAAATAAATCCTGTGGTCTTACTCCTCTAAAGGTGTTTATTCAGTCCAGTCCTTGTATGCAATCATAAACTACAGAGGGATTACCCCTATGTATGTCCAGGCAGTATGGAAATTAACTATCCCACCGAGAGTTCAGTTTTTCTTATGGTTGCTTTCTCATAATAAACTGCTTACTAGGGATAACTTGAATAAGAGAAGAGAAGTGTTTGATCTCAGCTGTTTATTTTGTGCTGAGTCAGAGTCAATCAACCACTTGTTCTTTGATTGTTGTGTTGCCTCTGTTATTTGGAGGACTATCTCTGAACTGTTAGATATTGATATCGGCGCAGACTATGAATCTGTTGCAACTCGCTGGCTGTCTAACAAGAAGAACCTGATTATTAACACTATTGCCTCGGCTATCTTGTGGTCCTTGTGGAAATTGTGTAATGAGATTTATTTTCAGGGTACTGTATGGACTGGCGTGAAGATGGTGTGGATAAAGCTAACAAAGATGCTTCGAGGCTGGCTGATCTTGTTCAAGGAGGAAGCGAAGAACCAGCTGGAGAGCGTGGTGTTAAAGTTGGAAGAAATCTTCAGGCGACCGCCTCGGATCGAATGGACTTCAACGGCGTCTTCATCACAGTGGGATCCATCGGGTGCTCCTTATCCAGAGGAAGTCTGTGAGAGTTGTGTTGCGAATACGAGATGTAATAATAGTAGCTCCTCTGGTGAGGTGGCCGTGAGCACCAGTGGTGTGTTAAGTCTGGAGTCTGGCAACCTTGAGTTGTTGCGTGAGTGCGCTTGAGCGCCCAGAACCTGAACCTGAATGTTTTGTGTTGCTTTTGAATGAAAGCAGGGGAAACCTTTTCTCTAAAAAAAAATAAACCCTTGTTGCTCAGCACTAGCGACCCTTGCTTATGTGGTGCTGGACAAATGATTATTCCCTCCGTTTTCAAATTACAAATGATTACTCCCTCTGTTGCTTTGACCTTTTTATTCATTCCTTTTGTCATCCAAAATAGATGTACCAAAAAACTTGAAGTTATAGTTATCGGAGTGAGTACTCTCGCTAAATACCTCTAAGTTGATCTGATATTCACTGCACCGAGGTTTACAACCATTGTACCGTTGTTGCTAAAAAAAGCCCATTGCTATGTAACCTGGAGTACAAGCTATTACACGTGTCAATACAAAAAATTGTTTCAAGTTTTGGCGGGAAGACTAGAGAGATAAAGCACAGAAAAAACCAAAGTTGCATTTGTGCGCGCAATACCAAATTTGAATTGAACTGAATTGAACCATTGCCAAGTGATTTCTCGCCTGTTGCCACCCGACCTCTCATATAAGTGCAGCACTCACAAGATCATCCGCTCCATCGATCAGCTTGCAGCCCATTCTCATATCAGCTAAGCCCATATAGAATCTCAACATTCTTCTAGATCTGATGAGGATATCAACCCCATCTATACATCCACACCTACAACATCACAACACCACTTGGTCCTCTTATTCGTGCCCTTGATGTCAAGTCAACCATCAAGTAAGTTCATTCTTAAACTCTTGTCCATCATATTTAGAAAATGGAGACGCGTGCACTTTTGTGTTGCTCAGGAATGATAGAGATGATTAATAAAGAAAATAAAAAGATCACAAGGAAAGAGTCTGCTGCATTCAAAATTCGAGGCAACACCAACTTGTCAGGGGCTGATTGCATATGAACAAAGTTGATTGGGGGCCTAGTCCAAGTTTCCCTAACATCCTCCATCAAGGCTACCACGTCACTTCTTGTCCAAGGAAAGCAAGAGTCCAACCCAACACATTTTGGGAGTTGGATTCGAACCTTAGAACGATCTCAACTTGTGCCGGTCACGCACAGCTTCATCTGAGACTCCAATTGGGACGTTCTAATATTCGATGAAAAGCTTATGTCGGGACCTTTTTCTGCTCATGGTGTTGTGTCACCCTATTTTGGGTTGATGGTCATGTATCAAGTTGGGTCAGGGTTAGAACACGACCCCAGAACCCCTCAGGTCATCCACTCTTGTATTTAAGGTCCTGTAGCCGGTGCCACTAGGTTGGGTTTTGTTTGATCGAGTTAGCCATTGCTACCTCGCAGCACGCGTGTTCGATAAACCCCTCGTCCGCTTGACTTTCAGAAGCCCACCATTTGTGTTCTCAGATTGAAACCTTCATATTTATCTATCAATTCAGTGTTTGTTTACTTGTTCTTGGTAGTTCTTTGATTGGTTGCAGGACAGGTGCCCTAGTGGCTGGTTGTCACACCGCAAGATCACGATGACCACTAGAGCCAAATGGAAAGTTCTTTTTTCTAGCTTGCAATGCATGGGACGCGTTGGACTATGAATCTTCGACAATGACAAATATTTCACGACAACATTTGTTGTTTCCTTTGTGACCAAGGACGGATGATGGTTGATTACCTACTGCTAGATGCTCCAGTTCTAGGTTAGGAAACAAAATTCTCTTGATCAACCCTATGTTGGGTAGCTGACTCGATCAACAAAAGTAAGGCCAATAAACCTCAATGGTCAGCCTAAGAGGCTAGCTTAGTTGGTTAGTGTTGGTATTATTAATGTGCATAGATAAATACACAAGTGCACATATACCATTGTAGCTTTCATCTAGAGTATGCTATCTAGAGGGAAACATGCGAGATCAACTATAGTTTAACTTAACGACAGGTAGCAACAAGGCTACGGATAAACAGGAGCCGGTAGTAACAAGGCTAAGGATAAACAAGAGCGCAGAGACGATTGATAAGCTTGTCTAATTCTAACTTGGGTAAGAGTTTTGTGATTCTAACGTGGGTAAGCTATGACTCCTACACTAACTGGGGACATTACTAAAGAAAAAACACCAACAAAGGATGCTTTCCTTAGTACCAGGTCCTACTCAGCCTACAAACGGGAGGTGGACTACAAAGGATTTAACGAAATTATATATAATAGCAATGTCACACTCGTGATCTACCATCAGTACAAAATGCAAGGTACAACCACAAGTAACTGAGTATAAGCACCACAGTTACACTACGAATACTACTTTAACCTACGGCCAATTAGATTAAAGCATTCAAAAGAGTTGTGTGATCCGGAAGAACAATATAAACACAATGCTTACTTGAATCAGAAGTTCACTGTCAAAGAAGTCTTAGAAGCAAGCTAGAGAGGAACTTGATTTTGCTAAGATACAAGCCGTAGAGAGAGCACCGACAGGCCAACACCTTCTCCAAACTCTTTTCTTGCTCTCTATCCCACTATTTCTAATTACAAGACTAAATCCTAATGAGGACTAGTCTTCTCTTGATAGCTGGCTCTGATCCTGATGAGCAGGATATGAATTAGGGTTTCAGGACGCCTTTAGGGACGGGGCTAGGGTTGGTATATATAGGTCAGAGCATCAATTCTGAGCCGTCGGATCCAAATGACCTTGAGCAACAGTGTAGATAGAAACCCTAAGGCGGTGGAGCGCTTCCATACAAAGACGAAAGCTAACGGATGGGGTCTTAGGTCGGTCGGCTTGCAGCTGGGGTCGACCGGCCCACATAAAAGTTCCTCGGGGTATGCTTTAGGGGTGTCTCTCTGGTGTCCTCTGGTGCTGAACATACTATTTAAACTGACGTGTGGGTCTTCTCTTGATGGGTTAAACATAGATTTACCAAAACTCTAGGAAATTATTAGTTTAAACCCCTAAACCTATGTTAGTGATCCATTTTACAAGTTATATTGTTAGTTTATGTTATTCGTTAACTACCGTCTCGATAATTAGGTTCCTTGTGGTGGAACCCGCTCACTCGGAGTCAAGTTCATGACATAACATGGGTGCCCTATTTTCTCAGATTTAATCCAGGATTTAACAGTGTTGTGCTTTCAGTGGTAGTCGACGTTCCTATCGACAGTAAGGTGTCTATGGTGACTTCGTCAATCTCAAGATGTGCATGTTTGCGTATATGTGTTCATAGAAGTGAGTGTGCGTGTGTTGGCGGTCGTTATCGACCATTTTATACCGCCAATTTTTATCCAAATCCGGAGAAACAAGCATACTTATGACACATATACATATGCTATGACCTTGTTCCACTTGTTTCTCGAGAAAACATGTTTTGTAGGACAAACGCCGGAAACAAGTGAAAATGCACGAAGTAAAGAACAAATCGCAAAGCTGAACACACATTCTAGAAATGCGCATCAAAGGGGAATAGAGAAAGCCCAACTCAAGGCCAAAATGGTCCAAAGCACCCCTAAGATCCGAGAGCCCAAGAAGAAAAAAGGCTCAAAACAAGTTCGGGTCAAGTTTGGGATGTAGGAGGAGGCTGGAGTATTTTGGGCATAACTTTCTCATACGAACTCCGTTTTCAGAAGCCCACCTACTGTTGGAAAGCTAACGACGAGGCCTACGTGCTCCCAAAATTTCAGCCCAAACGGAGAACATTTGGGTCTGGCCGGACCCACCACCAGTCCGGCCGGACTGGGGCCAAGCCCGTTCAGCGCGAGCTTTGGTCGGTTGATGCATGCCGCTATGCATATGACGGTTCTATGGGCACTTTGTTGGAATAGTTTATTCAAACCGCCTATAGGAGGTCGGTTTTGTACCTTCCAAGTGGGGAGAGACATTTTCCATGGAGCCCCCTCTCCTCTACCTATAAAAGGAGATGCTCTCTCCCTTCATTAGACACACCACACAAGAGCTCTCTCCCTACTCCACTTGTATCTTTTACTTTTTGGTTAGTATTAGGAGCTTGGCAAGATGTAATAGAAATCGAGATCAACATGGAGATACTTGGTATAATCAATTTTTGTTCTTGATGTCATGTTCTTCATCTTGTTCTTGTTCTTATTATCAATATAGCTATGCTTATGTACTAGAGTATAGTTCCTATGATATGATCTTAGCATATTAACTAGTATATCATGTTATGATCTTGTCATATAGAACTTTATGCTTAATGTATTATACATACATGTTTAGACCAAATCCAAGTTGAGATGCTGAGTTCTACTTTGAGTTAGTCTTGGTCGTTGTTGGGTTGCGAGTTCGTCGTCCGCCCTTGTGGTGGATGCTCTAGTAGAAGGACCTCGTCAGTCGGGCTCTCCTTGCTAGCACGCTAGAGTAGTAGTCAAAGCTTAGACGTGGTGTCAAGGTTTGGGGCTACCTTCGTTTGCATCGTTCTCGCACGGTTGAGGTGGTAGGCGGGGGTGGTGACAGCCCCGCCCCGTCCCTTGTAATCCCCACGTCAGGGTTCGAAAAAAAAAGTGTTATCCGATGCCCGAAGTAAGTCAACAAAGTGACCATGGCTATCTTAACTTAGAATCTCTAACCGTACAAGCATGTTAGTATATCCGCTCTCTTAACATAGCTATTAGGATATGCCCTTCTCCAGTTTAGGGTTTTCTTTATCCTTGAGATTGCTCGAATGTGTGTGTCAAGTTATCCTTTACTTATCTTGTTTCATCCCTCGTTATGAACTTTGGTCTATTGCATAGTCATGTTATCATGTCCATGTTCATATTAGAGACTTTTACGCCATGCCTCCCCCTGTGGAAATACGATACCCTGAATACTTCCGGGTGAAAGCTACAATGATATTTTCGTGCGCTTGCGGAACCCCTTTCTGTTTGCGTTGAGAAACGCCAACAGCGTGCTTGTTGAACATCTGCATCTAATTAAAAAATTTAAAAATAGACTGATAGAACTAAAATATATTGACAAAAATGCATACAATGAGTTGAGAAAATAGCTCATAACAATCTTTTAATAAATGCATTATCAGACTGTCGTTGAAGAAGAATTAGAATGTTCTGTCACACGATTTGATTGAATGTTGCTCCCTTAGTTTGAAATTATAGTTTTTTGTCCTAAATCATACTATAATAATTCTAATTAGGAATCCATTCTAATTATGTTTTAGTTGAAATTATAGTCCACTTTAATTTTGTCTTGGAGCTAAACTTTAGTAACTTCTACAGTTCTACTAACACTTTGGAAATATATTAACATGTTGTAATTTAAATAAGTAATTTCTCCGTTCCAAATTATATAATCGAGAATTTAGTAAACTCTAAAGATATTTTAACTTACTATTGAGGTAAATTGAACTATGTGGTTTGAAGAATTTGGATCAGAAGGAGTAGTAAAATTGTTATGAGGTCCTAGTTTGGTCCCTGGGAACCAGCACGCTGCTGTGACCTGGTCATATTGCAAATTGGCTGCGGCGTGCTGCCGCGCATCCACGGCACTGACTGACCCAGGCCCAGGAAAAAAATAATAATGGTTGGTAGGTGGTGAAGATTACAGGGACCGTGTCTAACCAGCCAGCAATCCTGCTGCTCTAGTCCACCTGCATGGCGGTGGTGTCCCTCTTTGGATTCTCGCCCTCTCGTCTGCGATCGTTTCTTCCCTATCCAACAAGCCTTCCTCACTTGATGCTGTTTGGTCAAGATTCAGGTAAGTGCGTGCTCGTCTTCTTTCGGCTGAGTTCTCCTGAACATGGATTCGAAATCCACAAGAACGTATTTGATTAGAAACAAATATATGTGGCATTTCTCCTGAATCTGTTTGTCCGGTAGCAAGCCTAACCGCAGTGCAGGCCACCTGTTTGATAGAATGCCTCCTTCGTGATTCCACCTGTTCCCTGCTTGTCTGAGTTCGTCATTTGTGTCCTGACAGCTATGCCAACGCAGATCTCCACAAGGCAGTCTCTGCGGTTTGCTTTGCCTTCAAACAATGGTAATTGGTAAACATTAAACTTTTTCTGATACACGAGTTGTAGTGAAGTCAAATTTAGTCCTATGTCTTGAACATCAGTTCATGCTGCGTCTCCTTTTGTATGGTCTGCTGAATTTCTTTTCTTCAATCTTCAGTAGTTGTTTATTCAAGAATGCAAGAAACCTTGCCCTTCGGATGACAAACAACCTTATCTTTTCCGTCAATTAGAATGTGAAAAGAAAATTATTCACATAAAGTTGAATTATTAAAATTCAAAAAAAAAAAGTTGAATTATTTTGATATATTCTTAGGATTTTTTGTATGAGGGGACACTTAAGATTATCCAATTTCTATAAGTTCTTGATACTTTAGTAAAGAGTACAGCCAAATGGGTTCTGATTAATCTAAACTATAAACTTGCTGTTTCTTTCAAGTTTGATACTTCTCTGTTTCTGTTTCTGGAAACCAGAAATGTTGAGCACATTTGAATATCCTAATGATACAAGGTATTCTTAGTTAGTTAAACTCAATACCTTTTACAGCACGTCCAATATCGACTGCAGTAAGGATGACATGTTTTGCTAAAAAGCAACCTATTGCTGTCATGCCCTTATCATCTAGTTTGGAGGATAAAACATACGAGCCTGTAGTCAAAATGTGTGGCATTACATCTGCTATCGATGCTGAGATGGCTGTGAAGGCTGGAGCTAAATTAATTGGGATGATTCTTTGGCCCACCTCCAAACGCTCTGTTCCATTGTCTGAAGCCAAAGAGGAATCCAGAGTGGCCAAATCTTATGGGTGCTGAATCCGTGGGCGTGTTTGTGGATGACGATTATAGTACTATCTTGAGAGCATCTGATTCATGCAACCTCGATCTTATCCAGGTATATCTTCCCTTACTATACTCTACTCTGTAACAGAAGGAGGTACAATCTAATTTTACTGATGCATTTTTTTTGGCTTCATGGAGATAGCTCCCCGAGAACTACTTCCTCTGCTTTGGAAGAACAACAGGATTATATATGTGCTAAATGCTGATGAGGATGGTAAACTTATCAATGCTCCTCCAAGTGAGGAATATATTCTTGATTGGTTTTTGGTGGACAGTGCAAAAGGTGGAAGGTACAAAATTCTACTTACATGGTTGGTCTGTTGTCTAATGTCCTGATGTTTGCTTTTGGACTAACTAATGATGGATATTCTAAAAAACTGTTCTTTATCCTACTAAATTTAACATTCACAGTGTTTTAGTTTTAGTTTTACCTATTTGTGAATATCTCAGGCCCTTTTTCTTATATCATTTTGTAGTTAAAATTTGTTGGTTGTGGAGAAAACTGGAACTGATAAAATCTATTTGGATGCATTTACAGTGGCAAAGGGTTCAACTGGGAAAAATTCCAAATGCCAACTGTTAAAAGCAAGAATGGGTGGTTATTAGCAGGAGGCCTTCATGCAGATAATGTTCACCAAGGCGCTTCTGCTCTAAAGCCAGATGGCCTGGATGTTAGTAGTGGCATATGTTATCCTGACGGTTTACGGAAAGACCCCAAGAGAATGTGTTCCTTCATGAGCAGTGTAAAAACTTTGAATCTACTCTAAAATACTAGTACTTTCTTGGTCATAGTTTTTTGGTGCAGTATGTGGAAACTGAATAAATGGCAATCCTAAAAATAAAAATAAAATGACCATTTGAGTTAAGCTGTCCAGAACATAGGCATTGTTGATCTTTGGAATCAACCTGTAAAATTCAGGCCATTTCTATGTTTCAGCAGTTATACCATTTTTCAGTTTCTTGTTAAGGCAGTTCACTGCATATCTGTTTACTAATGTGTTGAATGTGGCATTTGATTGCGATGTGAAGAGACAACTTGAGTTTTTATTTTGAAATTGTCTGCTCATTTGCAATACTAGTGCTAACTCTCTGGCGGGCATGCATGGGCCCCTTACTAGGAGAAAATTTTCAAATTTAGAATACTGTGGAGTACTACTGTGTCGGTCCATAAATGATTGATACTCCCTCCGTTCCAAATTGTAGTTCACTTTGGCTTTTCTAGATACATTGATTTTGCTATGCACCTAGTTATATACTATATCTAGATACATAGTAAAACAAATGGATTTAGAAAAGCCAAAGTGAACTACAATTTGGAACGGAGGGAGTAGTACAATTCTAGGTTTTGGTCATAATCAAACTAAGATTAGTTTGGCTGAGTTCATGAAAAATACTATCAATATTTAGCATGATAATTATTAATCTTTTTATATAAATTTAGTAAAACTTAAAATAGTTAAAGGTTGTTTCTTTTTAGGACTAGCTAAATGCCCGTGCGTTGCAACGGGATATCAAAACATTTCATGAGATAATATATCTTGTAGATCCAGATCAAATTACCAATCATGAGCACAATACAGGGTTTTATGAGAAGTTTCAGCCACTTGCAACCAAATAAGTCTAGGGAAGTTGATTCATGAGTTAGGGTAGTAGCTGCCTGAGCCCAAAGAGATATATATTAGCAGATCATATTATTGTTCCTTCCAGATGCTCCCAGTGACACGCAGCTGAAGCTCTTTCCTGCCACAATAACAAAACAAACTACAATAACAAAACAACAGAAATTTTTAATCGATATATTGATAGTGTGAAGTACTGTAAGCATTCAAGCAGCATTCTCAACTTCATCAGACCGATGGTTGAAAGTACAGCCGTTGTATATGTCAACTTTGTCGTCATCTTTCAAGTGATTTACCAAATATGGAATGTCACCAGCAGCTGTGCATTCAGATCCCGCAAGGTATCTGATCAGTGCAACTTTTAGCACAACTTTTTGCAATGAAATTGCATCTGATTACACCCTCAAGAACCCAAGAGAAGAGGCAACAATATCAGATTTTTCATATCCGAAATTATTTTGGACTTTTGGTAACTCACATAGGACAGAGAAACATCTTAGTGCCCATGGCTAGAAACCCTTCTCTATTGGCACTTTTGAGCTGCAGACAACTACCTTATTTGAAGCTACAGTGAAATCTTATTTAAATAATTTGATCCTATTAGAGATATACATAGATATATTAGATATGTATAGCCTGACTTGTTGTGTTGTACTCCAACTCTAGTTGTACTTACTTGTACTCCAAGCCATCCGGCTATTTATAGGCTATATATATGAAAGGCCACCCCCACTTAGATCCCCATAAAAAAACCTCTCTTTTCTTCAACACGATAAGGACATTGCTAGGGACAAATCTCACTTGTTTTTAGTGAATTACAGCCTAAATAGCAAAAATGCATTAAGCAATATTTAATTTATTAAATGTACATGTTCACCCAATCCCGGCAGCAAGTCCTTTCTAGTTTCTTGGATAAAAAGTGCACAAAATACCTTTCCTACTCAAAATTTAGCTGGGTTTCTTCTAGCACAGTCTAAATATCTGCTGCCATACTACAGATTAAGAAAACAATTAACAACAAACTATGGTGATACAGATGAAAGAACAAGACTTTCATTCTGTCAGACAATGCATTTAGCCTACTCAAGTCAAGAGAGAAAAAATCGACCAATCACATAGATAAGTTCACTCTTATAATTATGAGACTAAAATTTCCAAGTGCTGCCTTTTTAAATAGAAAGTGGAAAGATACTATGTATCACATGATGGATATAACTGATGTCACGTGCTAGGCTAGTACTGATTTATCCATACTTTGACATGTGTGTCCTGGTTGGCTGAAATCAGACTACTGAAATTGACACAAGCAACTTATATAAATGGTAATGATTGTTAAGTATAGTCGTGTTCAGGTTCAATGAACCTTTGTAAACAAGTTGTGTGTGTGGTAGTGAGGATAGATAGGGATGAGTTGAATGAGTTTGTTGTAAGATCCGACATCTATGTACATGCTACCGTGGGAGCTTGCCCACGCCTATAACACGCAACCGAGAGCAACCCAAGGGGTATCTCATTCTTCCACATTCGTTTACATGGTATCAGACGCCTAAACAAATCCCAGCGGATTAGGTTAGATCCACTTCCATGGCCACTCCTTCCGCCGCCGCCGCTGCGTTCTCCTTCGGGTTCCTCCCGCCGGTGACCGAGAAACTCACCCGCGGCAACTACTCCATGTGGCTGGCCCAGGTCACGGCGACCCTTCAAGGCGCTCAGCTATGGAGCTTCACCAAGCCCACCTCCATGCCCCCGCCGGAGTTCCTTCCGGAGGGGCCTCCCGACGCCAATGGCAAGACGGCCGCCCCGGCGGCCAATCCCGACTACGACAAGTGGTTTGCCAAGGACAGTCAGGTCCGGGCTTACCTCTTCTCTTCCTTATCCAAGGATGTTTTCTCTCAGGTGGCCAAGTCGTCCACCGCAGCCGAACTGTGGGCTGCCATCCAGCGTCGCAGTCCCGTGCGCGTGTCATGACGACACGCATGGCGCTGTCAACGACGCGCAAGGGCTCCTCCACCGTGGCGGAGTATTTCACGAAGATGAAGGGCCTGGCTGATGATATGGCCTCGGGCGGCAAGAAGATCGACGACGACGAGATCGTCTCTTACATCCTCATGGGTCTGTCGGAGGAGTATGACTCGGTGGTCACCAGCGTGGCAAATCGGGTTGACCCGATCTCTCTCCAGGAACTCTAGTCTCAATTGGTGAGTCATGAACAAAGGCGCGAGCTCCGTGATGGAGGTGACACTCACTCCGCCAACCTCGTCGCCAAGGGTGGTCGCGGTGGCGGCCCGATCTCCAACAACCGGCCCGGTGGTGGCGGCCGCGGTGGTGGTGGCCGTGGTGGTGGCCGTGGCGGCCGGACGTGGTGGCGGCCGCAGCGGCGGCGGGCAATGGTCCCAACGGCGGCAATGGTGAGCGCGGCCGCAACTTTCTTCATGGTGTCCCTGCTAGATCTGTGGCAAGGAGGGGCACATGGCGCATCGCTGCTTCAAGAGGTACAATGCCAACTTCAACGGTCCGCCCAGAAGAGTGCATCGTCCGCCATGACCTCCTATGGGGTGGACACAAATTGGTATATGGATACCGGTGCCACTGATCACATTACTGGCGAGCTTGACAAGCTCTCGTTCCGGGACAAGTACAACGGTGGTGAACAGGTGCAACCCGCCAATGGGTCAGGTATGGATATCGCCTATGTTGGTCACAGTACTTTGCATACCCCGCATAGTCCACTTCATCTAAAAAGCATCCTACATGTACCACAAGCCCACAAAAATCTTATTTCTGTAAATCGTTTAGCCTGTGATAACAATGCCTTCCTAGAGTTTCATCTAAATGATTTTTTCATCAAGGAACAGGGGACCAAGAGAACTCTACTGCACGGCAGATGTGAAGGACTCTACCCCCTCAAGCCTGCATCCAATAATCAAGCCCTTGGTGTGTTCAAGCCATCTGAGTCTGTGTGGCATGCTAGGTTAGGGCATGCGTCTTCTGCTGTTGTCCAACACATTCTACATCGCCATAGCCTTCCTGCCTCCAAGTCAAATAAAGATGCCATCTGTGATGCGTGTCAACAAGGGAAAAGCCATCAACTTCCCTACCCTCGCTCTACTAGTGTTTCAGCTAGTCCATTAGATTTGATTTTCTCTGATGTATGGGGTCTCGCACCATCTTCGGTCGGGAAGAACAATTATTATGTTTCATTTATTGATGATCACACCAAGTTCACTTGGATTTATCTTTTGCGGCATAAATCTGAAGTTTTTGCTCGTTTTCGTGATTTCCAAAGTCTAGCTGAACGTCAATTTGGCCGCAAAATCCTAGCTGTTCAATCAGATTGGGGAGGTGAATACCAAACCCTAAACTCCTTCTTCAAGCGCATAGGGATAGACCACCATATTTCCTGTCCTCATGCGCACCAACAGAATGGCTCAGCTGAAAGAAAACACAGGCACATTGTCGAAGTAGGCTTATCTTTGCTGGCTCATGCTTCCATGCCACTTAAATTTTGGGATGTAGCTTTTCAAACTGCGGTTTTTCTTATCAACCATCTGCCGTCCAAAATAATAAGCAACGAAACCCCATATGAACGACTGCTTGGCCACAAACCAGATTATTCTTTCCTCCGCACCTTTGGGTGCGCATGTTGGCCAAACTTGAGACCATACAACACAAAAAAACTTCAATTTCGCTCCAGAAGATGTGTGTTTCTCGGGTATAGTGATTCGCATAAAGGGTTCAAATGTCTTGATCCTTCGGAAGGCCGCGTTTATATATCCCGGGACATAGTCTTTGATGAAAATGTTTTTCCTTTTGCCCAACTCCATCCTAATGCAGGTGCCCAGCTTCGATCAGAAATTGCTCTTCTTCCATCATCTCTTCTACCTTCCACCACCTTTGGGGATGCACTGTTACTGGATCAAGGTAGTGCTGATACTGTACCTACTAACCCGTGTTCTAGTGCTCCTGTTCGTTCTGTGACCACAGGAACAAACCCCAAGCAAAACGGTGGAGAAACGACGGAGATCTTGACCGAACAAGGAGTGTCTTCAACACCATATTTCATGTGCTCCCCGGGCGGCAGCAGTACGAGTCCCGGAGCTGATCCACCTGCCTCCACTCGTACAGGTGCAGGCGGATCTGGATCGGGATCGGCGCCAGCTACCTCGACGCAGCAGGAGTTGTCCACCAGCTCGCTTCAGCCGGGATCGTCTGCGGCTGGCGCGGACGGATCTCCTCTCGGTAACCCTGTGGCTCCAACTGTGGCCGCACAACCTGATCCATCGACAGCGACAGGTGATTCAGCACCTGCAGCGGAGATCCTCCCATCCAGTTCTTCTGCATCTGGGACGCCTGTGGTCTCGCCTGTGGCTTCAGAGGCTCAACGACCGCTTACTCGTCTTCAACGTGGCATTCGGCAACCAAAACAATACACCGATGGCACGGTGCATTGGGGAATGTCTGCCATCACTGTTGAAGAGCCGTCCACGGTCAGTGCAGCTCTTGGTGATCCCAAGTGGAAAGGAGCAATGGATATTGAATACAAGGCTCTTATGGATAACAAGACCTGGCGACTTGTCCCACCTCCGACTGGCAAGAACATTATAGACTGTAAATGGGTATACAAAGTCAAGAGAAAGGCCAATGGTGCTGTTAGGCTCGCTTGGTTGCAAAAGGATTTCGTCAGCGCTATGGCATTGATTATGAAGATACCTTCAGTCCGGTTGTCAAAGCTGCCACAATTCGCCTCATATTATCTATTGCCGTGTCACAGGGATGGACTCTTCGACAACTTGATGTACAAAATGCCTTCTTACATGGAATCCTTGAGGAAGAAGTCTATATGAAACAGCCTCCTGGATACTTTGATCCATCAAGACCAAATTTTGTGTGCAAATTGGACAAGGCCCTATACGGACTTAAACAGGCACCGCGAGCATGGTATGCACGGCTATGTGCTAAACTCATAGCTCTTGGATTCACACCATCAAAAGGAGATACATCACTCTTCTACTATAGTCGAGGGGGTCATACTATTTTTGTTCTAGTTTATGTGGATGATATTATTGTGGCAAGTTCATCTCAACGGGCTACTGATGCACTACTCAAAGATTTGGAAAAAGATTTCGCTCTCAAGGATCTTGGGAATTTGCACTACTTCCTTGGTATTGAGGTTACCGCACTTGGTGATGGTCTCAAACTCTCTCAGAGTCGCTATGCTGCAGATGTTGTTCAGCGAGCTGGTATGAGTCGGTGCAAGGCTGTGGACACTCCTCTCTCTTCGGTGGAAAAATTGAGTATAACCGAGGGTGACTCTCTTGGCATTGAAGATGCAACACAATATCGAAGTGTCGTTGGGGCTCTCTAGTATCTTACTCTGACCAGACCTGATATTAGCTATGCTGTAAACAAGGTTTGTCAATTTCTTCATGCGCCTACCTCAGTTCACTGGAGTGCAGTTAAAAGAATTCTTAGATACATTCAAGGCACTCTCAAGTTGGGGATGAAAATCAGTCGGTCTGGCTCCACCTTAGTCAGTGCATACTCGGATGCGGACCGGGCCGGGTGCCCTGATGACAAGAGATCAACCGGGGGTTTTGCTGTCTTTCTTGGACCTATTTTGATCTCCTGGTGTGCTAAGAAACAGCCTACGGTATCTAGATCTAGTACGGAAGCAGAATACAAGTCACTAGCAAATGCCACAGCTGAGGTAATGTGGATCCAAAAGTTGCTTGATGAATTGGGCATACAACATCCTCGACCTGCTAGATTGTGGTGTGACAACATTGGTGCTACATATCTTTCTGCTAATCCAGTTTTTCACGCACGCACGAAACATATCGAAATTGATTTCCATTTTGTGCGAGAAAGGGTTGCTCAGAGACTGCTTGACATTCGTTGGATACACACTGATGACCAACTTGCTGATGGATTCACGAAGCCAATTGCTGCAAATCGAATCAACAGGTTTAGGTCCAATCTCAACCTAGTGGCCGGTTAAGATTGAGGAGGGGTGTTAAGTATAGTCGTGTTCAGGTTCAATGAACCTTTGTAAGCAAGTTGTGTGTGTGGTAGTGAGGATAGATAGGGATGAGTTGAATGAGTTTGTTGTAAGATCCGACATCTATGTACATGCTACCGTGGGAGCTTGCCCACGCCTATAACACGCAACCGAGAGCAACCCAAGGGGTATCTCGTTCTCCCACATTCGTTTACAATGATCTTTTGGAAGCACTACCTCATCTACCGTGCACCAGCATAGAAGTTAGCTGCATAAACTCCAAACAACAAGAAGAAGGGGGATGCTGGTAAAAATCCTTGCTTGGGTCATCACAGGTGCTGGATCACTGTGCAGAATGAAATTACCTTGGTCTTGTTATCTCACAAGTTGCCTGGTCAAACAAATCAGTTGACCAGGAAGGCATATTTTCATGGAATCATAATACCTCCTAACCATAACATTGCAGGAATGAGAGAAGCTAACTGAAATATGTCAGCATACATACATCATAAAGTCTAAATTCTAGTCGTACTTCTAAAATCTAGTTCTCCTATTGTACAGTTAAAAAGAGATAGCTTCTACTCCTTTCACTTTATTTGTTTGTTTATTAACGTGGAGGATTTCAAATTACTTTGATGTTAAAATTACCTTGCCATAATTAGCTTAACTAATGGATTAGAACAGTGTTGTTGCTGTCACTGAACAATAACTGGTGTTGCCGATCTGAAAATGAAACTGGCTACTAAACTGAATAAGAAAGCACATGGGTCAGCAAAAAATTCAGAACAACATGATCTGCAACTGCTAACAGTGAGAGAATGAAAAGTAAACAAGCTAAGATCAAAGTGTGAGATTCTATGTGGCTAGAGGCAACACGGAGGAGGCCCCATGAAAATCCTGGCAATGCCAGTCTGTCATGAAATTGCTACTTTCGACAATGCTTTGGCAGATTTTAGTTATGTGATTCCTAAATGCGGAGATCATAAGATTTTGATTATCAAGAAAAACGGTAAGCGGCTAAATGACATACCTGATCCTGCCCTACTACCTCATTTGCAAGTGATTTGGACTGTAACCTTAGTTGCTAGTAATGCCAGTCTCTCAAGGTATCAGCTTTCACTTGAGCCCAACATCCTTGGACGAAAACACAAGACATATATATGAACCGGTGTTAGAAAATGCACAAGTGGATGTAAACTCCATGTATATATTCACCCAAAATGGTTTGATTAGGAAAACATGTGTCCTAAAAAAATACAATTATTCTGGTGCAACTGGTCCACAGAGCAAAGGAGGAATAGAGGTACCCATAATTATAGCTATATACACATCAAAAAATTTTAAACTGCAACTCAAGTCATTCTGAGCTATAATATGGTTGACAAAGATTTAAATTATCATTATCCCACATCTTGACAGTACCAACATGGGATGCAGTAAGGACATGTTCTCCTGAGAGCATCCGAACAGAACTACCTATACCAATATTGAACAATTCATGTTTCGTAGTTATCAGAAAACCTGACCTCACTAAGTTCCAGCAACTTAAACAGGACTGCAAACGAGACTGCAAACAGGACCTCAATAATTGGGTGCGGCCTTTCATTGTTTTGTATTCAGCTTTATGCTCAGTCCATATTGTTTGGCTGCGATCTATCTAACATATATGATGCTTCCTCTCAAGGAGTTTAATGAAGCTAATTCTGGGACAAGCTGGAAGTTTCAGTTCAGCAATGTATCCCTTTCAAACTGAAGAAAAGCAAGAATTCAACCCAAACAAAAATCTAAAAACATAGTTCAGCAAGATTAAGTTTGAAACAATATTCCTGATAACCATTTGTATAGAAACTCTTAAACAAATTTGAGCATTTTCAGTTCAAGTGTATTCCTAATATTTCAACCAGAAACCGCAATATATTTCAAGTAACAGTAGGGGGATCCTCACTTCTCACTGTCCCTTTGCACATATTCTTATCCTGATGCTGCCCTATTCAAATGAGAATTTAAGTTTCGCATATCTGATATTTTGTTTGAACCTGAAGCTCAAGAAAAACTTAAAGTGTTATCGTTCAGATCATACTGTCTCCGAGAGCAAGACATACAAATATGAGTCCAAAGAATACATATCTGAGCTTACCATGTGTTTTATGTTTTTTGATGCCCCTCCTAATACTGTTTAAATAATTTTAAACCTACCATTGTTTTGTTGTAAAAGCCAAACAAACCAAGGGCGAATAGTAAGGAACAATAACAATGGTTATTACAATTATAAAGCACATGGACTTGCACTGAATCTAAGATTTTTACAAAAATGACAAGGCATTCATGCAGCGTAATAAAATAAAAATATTTCCTATCCTAGACTGAACTTCAATCTGGCACTGAGCTATCACGATTTCGAGAAAACTGAAAAATAAAAACAAAATGACTCTTGAATTCATGAGCCAGATCAATATTTGGTCATGTTTCCCCATCTTCTCCCTTTATAGCCTGTAAAAACCAACTTGATCTAGATGCCTACTAATCCCTTACCGTTGACAACAGCACATATTCAGAATTCAGAAGATTTGGAGTCCGCGCAGCCTGGTAGAGCAGCGGCGGCACAACCAGTGTAGGGGGGAACCACGTAAGGAGACAAAGAGGGGTTGGCAAACAGCCGCACGACTCACCTGGATGACACATTGACACATGCCATGGGCGAGGGTGGCCGCAGCTCACGTCGGCGAGGGCTACATTGACGACGGCGACCGCTGCCAGTGGCGCATCTGGGGCCTGGAGCGGCGGACGCGTGGAGGCCTCCATTCCCGAAGCAACGCGGTCCGCCCTCGCGTGACGCCCCGACGGCGGTGGACCCTCCTGTCCATCGACGCCTTCATCCCGGGCCGCCCCCACATCGGCAGCGCCACGTCGCCTCACGTGACGAGGTCCCCGGCGGCCCTGCAGTCGGCCCAGAGCAAGCTGACTCCCCCGGCCTCGGTTCGCTGGTGGACGGATCTCGCGGAGCGGCCGCCGCCCTGCTTGGGCTAGAGCTCGTGGTGCGGACGCTTCGGCCCGGCCGCCGGGGCGTCGCGCGTGGATATAGAGCGGCGGCGGCGGTAGTATGTTTTTAAGAGAAATTTAGATATTTGACCCGTCATTGGTCTGCCTCTCACGATATAACCCGAATTCGCTATGAATTGTTTTGAAATTTGATCTTTTCACGGTGAACACTAACGTCGTATAGTTACCGCCCCTGCCCTCTCCTCTTCTCACTGCTTCCTCCCACTGACACATGAGCCCCACCTGTCATCTTCGTCTCCTACCTCCAGCGAGGACACGCATCCGAGCAGCAGCGCTCACTGGTGCCGAGCTCGCCCGCAGCCAGGGTCTCCCCGCGCCGCCGGGCTGAGCTCACACCCGCCAGGGCCGGGCAGCAGCGCCTGCAGAGGCTCACCGTGCCGCCTCGCGTTGAGGGGCGAGCTCACCGTAGTCGCGAGCAGCCGCCAGCCTGCATACGCGCGAGCAGCATGCAGCACGCGGCCGTTCCTCGGTGGTGATAGCTCGCGCGGTCTCATGCAGCAGTAGCACGAACAGCGGGGGCATGGCTTGCTTGGATGACGTACGCACGCACGCACACACTTGGTTTGGACAGGCAAGGCCATTTCACAGCCATCATCTACCTAATCATGCGGTAGACCCTGGCTGCGGGCGAGCTCTGCACCGGCGAGCGCTGTTGCTTGGATGCGTGTCCTTGCTGGAGGTAGGAGACGAAGCAGACAAGGACACGCAGGGGCGGCACCTATACGCCGTTGGTGTTCACCGTGAAAAAGATCAAATTCCAAAACAATTCGTAGGAACCGGTCATAGCGGCATAATTCCGAATTCGGGTTATATCGTGAGGCAGACGAATGACGGGTCAAATATCTAAATTTCTCGTTTTTTAACGGAGCAGAGACGGAGCTGGGGAGAGCATTTGTCGCTGGTGAAGTGAAGAGAGCCGGGGGACGATTGCTTTTGCAATGTTTTAGGGGTAGAGATAGAGTGAGCACTTGATAGCACATTTCAGATGGAGATGGAGCGAAAGTACTAAGATGCCATAAGATATGCTTTAAAATTAAGATATGCTAGGAGTATAATGTACCAGCAATATATTTCTTTAAACAACAAAAATATCATCATATAATAGCAAAAATACTAGATGGCAATGAGCGTTCACTTCTCATGCCAACACATTATATTGGTACTACTACTAGTGTACTACGGTAACACCTTCATGGCTAAAGCGATTCTCCTCTTCAAATAAGAAGGTCATCCCATATCTCACCTTTCTTTTTTTTTCTTTATTTCTTTCTTTCTTTTCTTTTGGCTAGACTTCCACTTGCTCTGTATTTAGATTTTGCTCCCAAAACTAATAAAAGAACAAAAAAGGTAAGGCTACTTGGTAGCTAGGCCGCCAGCTCGCCTCGACGTGCAGTACAATCACAAACTCGCAACCGCTCGTGGCGGTCACGAAAACCGTTATGGTTAATGAAAAAAACACGGTAAATCTAAACCGCACTCGAGTGAATTCTAATCTGTCGTCACTAGATTTTTTGACGGTAGGATGACCATCGCTGGGACAGCTTGGTCACGGGGGTAGCGCTTGATTTTGCTTGGGACCATGTGCGTCCGGTGGGCTGCTGTTGCTACTGCTACTACTGTGATGCTATGTTGACTGTTTGTTGCTACTATGGTGCATGCGTGTTTTGTGCGGTGCAGGCTGTTGGAACTTACTCCATTAAATTAAAAATAAATGATGTTTTATTAAACGAAAAGGTAAAAAATAACTAATTTATATTTTAAAATGAATTAATATTTATATTACATAATTAGTATCATTGGAAGGATGATTTTGATCTAGTTTTTTAACAAATTTATTTGGAGATTTAAATCTTCTACATTATTTTACAATTTCAAGCCATCTAAACAAGGCCTACTATGGTGCATGCGTGTGGGTGTGCGGTTATTTGTTGGAACTTACAGCGGTCACGTCACCCTTCACCTCCGGAACACTCCGTACCTTGCATGTGATGGCCCAAATTAAACGCAGTTTTGGGTGTTCGTGCCACATGTTTGACTCGATTCGTAGAAAATATGTCATGACCCAAATCAAGGTGGGCCCCATGGGCCATGCATGGCACACAAAGCCCCCCTAGGGGGTGTGCGTCGCACGGCCAGCTTGGCCGACGCCGCCGCGCCTTTCGTCGTCATCGCGTCATCGGCTTCGTCATTAAGTAATAGATATTTAAGGAATAAAGATAGAAATAAAATAGAGAATAAATAGGTTGCTTGTAAGAGAGGTATTCCCATCTATAAGGAAACCTCCTAGAGATTGCTTAGCGTGCAAGTCTTCCCCGGACTATAAATACAAAGGAGCAGTAATCATTCGGAATCAATCGAGGAAAAATTAAAGGGGTAACACCCAAAAACTCTCAGCTCTCCCGGCTCTCAATCTCTCTCTCACCCCGCGCACATGTGCCGCCACCTCTAGCGCCGCCGCCCCGCCCCCGACGCACGCCACCGCCGGGCGCCCGCCACGCAGGCGCGGCGGCCCCGCCCCCCACCGCCGCCTTCTCCTCCACCCTCCAATCCACCTAGACGGACCGACGATCTCGTGTCGGTTCGGTAATCTAGCTGGGTTCGGCGGTGGTATCCGGAGACCGGGGCGATTCCCACCACCGACGGCTCCCCGACCACCACCAACGCCAAGATCCGATGGACTGACCACAAGATCGCCAAGCTCCGGATGGAGATCTGCGAGTTTCCGATTTTACAAGGAAATCAAGGCCACCTTCACTGCCCTCACGGAGAAGTTCGATGAACGACTGCCCGACGACGTACAACAAGGACACGGCCACGGGCGCCGCCAACATCGCCGCCGCCGCCATGCCCGCTCCCGACATCAACAATGCTCCCATCGACATCCACGACGACCTGGTGGCCACAACAGCGAAGAACACCGCAAAGACGCAGCCTTGCCGTCCGACGACGCGCGCCTACGACGTCACCTCGGCCACCACCGACGACGCCCCCGCCATGGGCCGCCGCCGACGGTGACGGCGCTCCCACGGCTCCGCCACGTCACCCCCTCCAAGATCGATGATGCTACAATCAACGAGTACGCCTACCCCGAGGATGCCCCCGCTATAGTGGTCCCGATCGATTAGAACAGAGGCCACCACCGATGTCCACCACTTTCGATTTTAAAAAGCCTACCCAACTAGGCCAACATCGTGAGACTCCAAAGAACGATCCGGATAAGTTCCTACAGCACCAACAATGTCATCTCGACATCAGGAGCATCGAGAACGTCAATGTCACTATGGGCGACAAGACGACGTCACCGACGTCGACATCAACGTCGCTAAGCGTCGACATCGACGTCGCCGCATCGACATCCTGGGCGACACCGGCACCAAGAACACCAACAAGCAACGACGCCTCTCCCAAGGGCGCCACCATCAACCACGACGCCCTCGACATCGCCATGCCTACCATCGACGACAATGACGTCGCCGACACGGGCGCCGCCACAGGAGGGTACAACTACACCTCCCTGAGCGCAATCAACATCGACAACAACGACGCCACCATGGGCACCACGATCGTCAACGAGGTCCTCAAGGACGCCAGCGCAGATGACGACCCTCCAATTGGCGCCAACGATGTCACCCCTGACGCCCTCGTCATCACCATGTCGATCATCGACAACATCAGCTCCAGCGATGACGACTCCAGCACCAACACCACTACTGTCAACCCCAACATGTTGAACATCAATGACGCTATCCCGGACACCTACGCCAACGTCGATGACAACGATGCCCCCAAGGGCATTGCCAGCGGCAAAAAGACGCCCCCCACGGGCGGCAATACCGTCCCACGGCGTCAACAACAATGGCGTCCATGACAACGGCGCGCGAAGGCAACCCCGTCAGCACCTCGCCAACGGAATATCAGCTCTACCAAAGATATGAGGTATGCCGCTACCCACCTGACAATAGCGGTGCTTCTCTGGTTCATCCGTATGCCAAGCCAGGCGCGACTGGAGGACAGGGATACCTGCACACGGTGTCTCCCTTGCGGCTTCAAGCAGTCTATCTACGGCGACCTCATCAGCAACATAGCGCCAACAGGACTGCACGAGGACCAGTACAACTACGTCTACGCTTCCAAGTTCGCCAACGGCCTCTACACCATACCAGGGGAGGCCATACAGTGGGAGGCGCCCCGCACAATGGACGACGCGATGCAACTTGCTCGTCTGCTTCACGCCCCTTCGCCACGTTCGTCACATGGCTCATCGATAGCCGACGGACACGACACCAGGAACGTCTTGGTGATGACAGCCAGGTCGACTCGAGGGCCGATCCAATCAGCTCACTCGTTCCTCGACGACATCAACGCCCAGTATGACTACACCAACGAGCTCTACAATAGGCTTTGGGCTATGACTATGATGCACCAGGAGGTGCCATTCATGTTGGGCGCGGCGATCCCACTCGCCCACCAACTAGAGGCCCCCGTTCCCTACGAGGTCCTCAACGAGCTTCGACTTGTGAGCTTCACCGACGACGACAAGAGGTACATGCCACCCACATCAACCCCCTACCTCGTCGACCTCGTCAAATTCTCGGAGGCTCTTGTTCCACCTCGACTTGCTACATCAATGGATCACGAGCTACTCGACATAGCCGGCACCAACAAGCTCCAGGCAGAAGCACCAGCTTGGGCGACACTCGCGGTGATTGGCGTCCGCCTTCCGATGACTTCGCCATTCATGCCAGACTTCACGACAAGCAACCGGCTGTTAGAGGAGAGCTGCGGACCTCCACCCATCGGATTAAAGGTTACCAACCTTATCTTCGCCCAGCTCATTCCCCTTCTAGACGTGGATGCAACAATCCTTGGACCATGCTACTCCGATCACCCCATCAACAACGGCGACCATGCGAGAACCCACAGCGAGGACGCCGCTGTTCGGAAAAAGGGGGGAGAGATGTCATGACCCAAATCAAGGTGGGCCCCATGGGCCATGCATGGCACACAAAGCCCCTAGGGGTGTGCGTCGCACGGCCGAGCTTGGTCGGCCGCCGCCGCCTTTCGTCGTCATCGCGTCATCAGCTTCGTCATTAAGTAATAGATATTTAAGGAATAAAGATAGGAATAAAATAGGGAATAAATAGGTTGCTTGTAAGAGAGGTATTTCAATCTATAAGAAAACCTCCTAGAGATTGCTTAGCGTGCAAGTCTTCCCCGGACTATAAATACAAGTGAGTCTGTAATCATTCGAATCAATCGGAGAAAAATTAAAGGGGTAACACCCAAAAACTCTCCAACTCTCCAGCCTCAATCTCTCTCTCACCCACGACGCGCCGCCACCTCTAGCGCCGCCGCCCCCTTTCCGACAAGACGCGCCACGCCCGTCGCCGCTGCAGCGGCAGCCCCCCCGCCCCACACCGCCGCCTTCTCCTCCACCCTCCAATCCACCCTGCACGGCCCGGCGATCGATCGTGTAATGGTTTCGGCCCAATCTAGCTAGGTTTCGACAAAATACATTACAAGATTTAAATCTCTAAATAAAATTGTTAAAAAACTAGATCAAAATATCTTTTCAATGATACTAATTATGTAATATAAATATTAATTATATTTTAATATATAATTACCGGCAGTTTTTTTCTCGGGAAGCGAGAACTACGTTTATTACGGGATGGAGGGAGTAGGAGTATGTACATATCATCCGACCATATTTTACAATTTCTATTTCAGTGTAAATTTTGTGTTAAATTTGTGTAAATTGATCATTTATATATGTGAATAGCCAAAATTATTTGAACTGACATATGACTATTTTATTTATTTATTTATTTATTTTTTATTTTTGTATGTATTTTTATTTGATTCCCCTTTGATTTTTCCATTTGCCTTTCATAGAAATAATCTGGTTAATTTTATATTTTGTTTGTTTTATATTTGTGTATTTTAGATCAAATGGTCACAAAAATGAAGTGATGAATGGATAAAAACACTCGATTACGTACTTTAATATCCAATCAAGTACGTGTTTTAATGCCCCAGGACACTGGGGGGTACCCCACTCAAAATTTACATCATTTTTCTTAGTGTAAATTCTTTGTAAATCTGATGTAAATATGATTGTTTGCCTTCTATAGAAAAAAAATATCTGAGAAATTTGTATGTATATATGTCTTTTTTTCATTTTGAAATGTAAAAAATCTGCTTATTTGTCTTCCATAGAAAAAACACTAATAAATCTGTATGTATATATATGTCTATTTTTAGTTTTGAAATGTTAAAAATCTCCTTATTTACCTTCCATAGAAAAGAAAAACTGAGATTTTTTTGTATTTTTGTTTATTTTTAATTTTGAAACGTTAAAAATCTGCCTATTTTCTTTCCATAGAAAAAAATTTGTTTGCCTACGTTCTAATCGAGTGATTTTTATGAATATGTCACCTTCTGATGTCCGTTTGAAAAAATCAAGTGATTTCTTGTTTCTTGACACTCGAGTGATTCAGGGGCAGAAATCACTTAGTGTTCCATAAACAGACAAAAAAAAAACCCATAACGGTAAAGATTTTTGTGTAGAAGTGACCAGTCTCGAGCCGTACATACGCCCAACTTTTTTTTTTCAAAAGCGTGCACAATGCACGTCTTTGCATTAAGGGAAATCAAAGTACATCCGATTTACTCTTAGGCGAGATGCCATCAAGTAAGAAGGTCACACACGACACAAGTTGCCGGCTTGAACGGCGCAACAAGCTATGATGTACTAAGTCTGGTTAATTAGTTGTGTGACTAAGGAAAAGCGTGCGGGTCCGCATCACAGCTCCTCGTCCTGCTCAACGAAAGCGCCAGGCTTCATCAGCGGGAAGAGCTCCCGGACTGTGAGCTCCTGGGGGAAGGACACTTCGGACGAGAAGTGGTCGTGGAAGCGGGCTGCCATGGTCGGGTCCGAGGAGTCGGACGGATCGTCCGCTCTCTTCCCGTTCCACTTGTTGAGGAGTATTCGCGGGCTGGCGTTCGGACGAGGGTCCTGTGACACGAACCGCATGGCGAATGGGCGCCAAGGGGCGGATGGAGTGGTCGCCGAGGACAAGGTGGGATGCACCCGACGGGAGGCAAAACACAACAGAGGCTCCTTGATGGGGACGACGAGGGAACCTGTGAAGGCGGCGATCAAGCGGGCGATGGGCGGCGCGACCACCGGAGGCACGACAGTGCACAGAGCGGACATGCGGACTGTCGTCCCCACTGCAACTGTGGTGTCCAAGACGACCATGGGCGCAGGAGGCCGAGGTGTGGAGGCACCGTCCCCTAAGGCTGTCTCATCCATCGTTACCGGGGTAGCCTGGGTGGGAGGAGGGGACGACAACTGGAGGCGGGGGCCGAAGTCCACGGAGTCACCGGTCTCGGTCTCCAATAGGTCACTCCCTCGGATAACATCCAACTCGACGGCGCCCGCGGGCCGCTATAGCTCCGTGAGCACAAGGTCAACCCACCAATCGCAGGGAGGCTTACGGTTGCTCGGATTGTGGAGGCAGGGGTGGCACCGCGGTGGACAGATGCGTGGCAAGGGAGGCCACGAGCTCATCAATCATGGGGTCCACTCGAGCAGGGGGATCGACGCCCACAAGCAGGTCGAGCGCGAGCGGGTCTTCACGTGTGCCGTTTGTTGGTGTGGTCCCAAAGCAAGCCACACCTGGTAGGACGAAACACCGAGCGGAACTAGTAATATCACACGAAAGTGGAACGAAACCAAATCACTCTTTCTATTGATTTCACTCTGGCTTTACAATGCCCCCACGGGGTCTATTTATAATCCGTAGACTCTTACAAGTCCAATTATGCCCTCCTACCAACCCTGGACCTCCCCGAGCTCCTCGCCAGGCGGCGGGGCTGGATGGTACTTTCTCGCCTCGCGATCCCACCAACCCTCATTGGGTCCATTCGGCGCCGGATCGCGGACACCTACAAGACAAAACTAGGTAACATTCGAAGGAAAAACCCTTTTCGGCCTTGCGTGGCCCCGCGATTCGGCCGCAGAGCCGGAACCTATCCGCACCGGGAGGCCAAAGCCTAGGCCGGTCGTCGAGGACGAAAGCGCGAGCATTCGGCGTGTCGTGCCGAATGCCGTTGCTTTCGTCTCCTCTCTCATGGTACACACGGGCGAAACTTGGCTGGTGTTGACACCTGTTATAGCATAATATTATTAATCAATTATAACATGAAATAAGGGCTTAAGTTAGATGTCAACATAAGTCTAGGGGTCTAACTAACATAATTCCACAAGTTTTGGTATTCTGTGACTTTCGGGGACTTAACGGATAAATGCAGAGAGAAGAATGGAGAAAGTTTAGGAATATACATCACATATGATGACAAGACTTCACCGTGAAGTAACTCAACCCAAAATGTGGACTAAAACACTCTAGAAGGTACCAGAGGACACCAGAAGAAACAGGAAGCCGAGAAGCTTTTGGACCCTGGCGGCCAACAGAGCCTTTTAGGCCGGCCGCCAGGTCGGGTCACCTGTTCAGCCTCACATTTTCATGTCGGTTTACCACCGACCTTGAGGTTGTATCTACACCGTTATTGAAGGTCGGTTTGATCCAAGGGTCCATGTTCATCGCCAAGTCCTATATAAGAAGACCACCTAACCTAGGGTGAAACCCTAAGTAATTACTAATTCATACCAAGTCATTATCAACTCATTCTCATTCAACTCAAGTCCAACCAAGTCTAGACCTAAGCCCTAGTTCATCATATTAGAAGCAATTAGCTACCTAGCTAGAACTAGAGGAAGTCAAGTTCATCTTGATTCCTGATAGTCAAGAAGTAGCAAGGATCATCGTTCTTGTGGCTTCTCTCTTGTATTCGATCTGTAAGTATTATTATATTCAGAATACAATGGATATGACTTTGATCTATATTATGATTATATTCTTATTGATATGTATCCATGCATGCTATGATTATATGTTTAGTTTAGTGAGTTTGTCTTATATCTTATGCATGGAATTGTATAGCATCCACATAGATGATCACTATGTGGGTGATAAGCAATGTGTAAACGTGGTGTTTATACAACGTTTATTTGCAATTGCACCCTACATTCTAGGACGTGTGGTAGATCGCGGGAGTGACAAACCCCTGTTGAGTCCTTTGGAGTCCACCCCCGAATGCTAGGACAAGTTGAGCTATAATTACGGTGATGGTCAAGTTTCGTCCTTGATTGTCATTGGTAGTTGCTTACCATGTGTAGATGTAATTCAACCTTGCCATGATAGCTAGATGTATTGCACTAATTGTAGTATTCATTGACATATGATTAGGAGTATCTTAGCAATATTCCTTCTGTTCTTTCTATAACATGTTAATTGCTCGTATGTTACTAGTGGCATTATGATGATCTTAGACTTGGGTAGTTATCATTTATATAATTATCTTTATCTTGTGACTTATCCTGTTGAGTAATGTTAGATGCATATGGCTACTCTGCATTATACAACTGTAAGTGGATCTCATAAATAAATCATTTCCTAAATCATTAGATACCCTTTTCTCTCTACTTTCCATAGACTCCCTTTCTCTGTGGTAAAATATAAATACGATACGGATTACTCCCGGTGAAGTGCTACGATGGTATTTCTATCTCGCGGCGCTTTTGCGATATCATGTTCATTCTTTTATCAAGGCCTATCAAGAATACCATACCCGCATTTCTTTGAGCGTTATTGCTAGGGTGACAGACTAGTGTATAGGTAATGCCTAGAAATGAGTGGTATACCTTGAGTACATATCCTGGTGAGATTAACTCCACTATGGATAATGATGCTAAGATACATCCCACTACTAACACCGCCTAACTTCACTTTGTTGGATCATGAGATTAATTCCATATCCAAGCTAACATGATTAGATAGATATCCTATATATATTTCTTTCGCCTTCCTAATTTGGATCGTGTAAGAAATATCAACAGTGGGCGGGGCGTCCTTATGCCTCTCAAAGCCGGAAGTCTCCGCTTTCGTCCGTTGGTCATGAAACATCGGGGCTTTGGTCCTCGCGACCTGCGTCCCCCGAATCGTCAAGACTCTTTGGGTCCGAATCCCAAGGCTTTTTCGGCTCTCGGCGCCGGATCCGAATCCTTTAGGCCATCTTTTGCCTCGGCTCCCCGCTCTTTCTTCAGGGCCGACAGTAGGGGGTAGCCATGTTTCGGCCTCCCCCCAACAGTAGCCCCTCGAGGCCAGGGGCAGGGACTTTCGTCCTGCCCTTGGTCGCGACCATCCGGTCCTTAAGAAACCCCCTCATAGCACGGAGCCGAATGCCTCTTGGTGTAATGTTTTTGTTATATACTTCTTATTTTTCTTTTCTCTTTTCCCTTTTTCGTTACTCGATAATATTAGTTTATAGGGTAACTGCTGGCGGGAGGCGAACCGGCGCCACCTTGGTTCACACGACCTTTACTGTCGGATGGGACGGTTCTCGGGCTGCGCGCAACCCGCCCCTATATAAGGTGTCGGGGCGGCGGCGAGGCCGACCCCCGGCTCACTTGCCTTCCATTGCGCTCTACTTCTCTGCAGACCCTGTGCTCCTTGCTTTCGACTCTTCTCGTCTTTCGGCTCAGGAGGGATTCGGCGCCGAGGTTCGTCGTCGGTAAAATCTCTTCCTTTCCCTTTCTTTTTTCTTTTTGTCATTCGGTTGCGTCGGGCTCCCATTTTTTTATTTGGGTTCTTTCCGTTTTTCATTTCTATACTTTAGGTTTCTTTGATTCGGTAGCATGTCGGATCCGCTTGCTTCGGGATCCGGCTCCTCGTCGAAGGGTTTCGGATCCTCTACCAGTGGCTCGTCCAGCTCAGATTTGTCCGCGGGCGGCGCAGTTGAACAGCGTCCGCTCGTAAGCATCAATCCGCACTTGTATTCTAGTGACAGCGAAGAAAGGACCGAATCTGATACTTCCGCCGCGCCGCAAGCCGTGGACGAGATGGAGGAGGATGTTGACATTGAGGGGTCTCCTGTTGGTGGAAACCTTTCGGCACAGGTTGAGCCTGAGGCGTCTTTCGGCGCTTTGGATGGATCAGAGGATGGCAGTTTCTCTGGCCGAAGGTTCCGGGGAGAATCCGGGGCCTTCGGCTCGTCGTGATGTATATTGGGCCGGTACCTCCCGAGTTTCCGAGGATGTCCTGAACGACTACGTCCGCAAAGGCTTTATGGACCGGCGGACGAGGTCTCTGTGCCGAGCACCGACTGGGGAGAAATACCCGAATCCCAAGCCTGGGGAGGCACTTGTGTTCAAGGATTACTTCAAGGCTGGGTTTCGACTACCTTGTGAGGATGCCTTTATCGGTGGGGTGCTTGATTGTTTTGGGTTGCAACTACACCACCTTACTCCGAATGCCTTTACCCACCTAGGGGCATTTGTGTGGGCCATTAAAATGATGGGAGCCCCTCTATGCGTGGACACATTCATCCAATTTTATGCTTGTCACAAGAAACCAAAGAAGATTCGGGACGAAAGGACGGATGAACACGGTATTGTGCAGTTTGGCGCTTATACGTTCATCCCTAAGGGTAACATTCGCTTGGCTCCAATGTTTTGCAACAAGTGGTCTTGATGGACCGAATACTGGTTTTACGCCCGAGTCAGTGCCAAGGACGAAGAAGATGCTGCGAGCACCGACCTTTCTTTGAACAGTGGTCTTGTTAGCCGAATGCTGCCAATGCGCGGGAAGTGCCACGCTGATTATATTGAGAACGTCAAAGGAGATGTTGAAGCTACTTTGGCCTTTCTTGCGACTCTAGCGTGGCAGAGCACGCGTGACTTGGTCAAGGAGTGGATTGCCATGGAGGTTCGGCCTTTGAGCTCAAAAGTGCAGTTTGGCATTGACCCCCAGACTTCAGCTATGATGTTGTTCGGGTTGAAGCTAGGCTTCCGCCATGATTTCATTCGAACAAGGCTTTTTTGGAATTCATCACTGATGAAATTGGGTCAGTGAGCACCCACGAATACAAATTGGCGCATGAGATTGTGGGTAATTCTGCTCGTATCAATCGGGCTTTCGATGCAATGGGTGTAACTTATCCGCATCGGCTGACACCGGCGGAAGCAAGGGCCGAGAAGGCCGCACGCAAGGCCAGTTATCGGGGGAAATCTGTCGTGCAGGATTTGGCCCCGTTTGAGCGAATCAAGAGGCAATGGACCTCTCAGCACAAGAAGCCGAAAGAAACTAAGGATGTTGAGGTAGGTCGCGACCTGGCTAGAGTTCCGGGTCGACGTAGCCGAAAGGTTACATTCGGCCTTGTTGACACCTGTTATAGCATAATATTACTAGTCAACTAAACATGGATAAGGGCTTAAAATGAATATCAACATAGACTAGGGGTCTAACTAACATAATTCCACAAGCTTTGGTGATTCTATGACTCTACAGGGACTTATCAGATAAACACAGAGAAGAATGGAGAAAGTTCCAGAGTTTACATCCCATACGATGACAAGACTTGACCGTGAAGTAACTCGACCCAAAATGTGGACTAAAACACTCTAGAAGGTACCAGAGGACACCAGAAGAAACAGGAAGCCGAGAAGGGCTAAGACCCGGGCGGCGCGCCAGAGTTATCTAGGGCCGGCCGCCCGGTGGGACCCACCTGTCATCCTTATCTTCCTAGGTCGGTTTGTAACCTAACCTTGAGGTTGTATCTACACCGTTATTGAAGGTCGGTTTGATCCAATGGTCATCGTTCATCACCAAGGCCTATATAAGAAGACCCCCTGACCCTAGGGTTAAACCCTAATTCATTCTATCTCATTCTATTCATTATCTCTCAGTTGTAGAGGTGTCCCAATGTAAGGATAACCTCTCTCTGAGATTAGTGAATTAGAAGTAGATTAGAAGTAGATTAGTCATGTAATTAGAAATAGATTAGCCATATAATTAGAACTAGATTAGATCGAACTTAGATCTAATCAAGAGTAAAGGAGAGAGGAGCTATGCTCCTGTTCTGGAGATGTCTACAGAGTTTGGTATGTCTTGTATCCTTTCTTTGTAAGACTTATGATTCATATATTTATCTTCTCTATTTACTTCTATGACTTTCATATATTTGGTTAAGTATAGTTGTTATGCTATTGCATGGGATCTCCACTCGTATTGAGGACTCTAGTTATGCAAGGTAGCTAGAGTAGTAATCTGTAGTGTAGACTTGGTGTCTAGGCTATTGGTTACCTGAGATTGCGCCCAAACCTACGGATAGTTGTGATAGCCCCAGGGGTGACAGCCCTGTCAGGCCTTTGTAGTCCACCACGTATGGGTTGGTGTTTCGTAGAGCTTCTAGCAGCCTTCTCCTGACTACCTTCTTCCTAGTCTTCTTCGAGAGTTGGGACGGACCTGCTGCTCCAAAGTGCATTTGTATAATTGCTATCATAGAACCTAAGTAATAGAGAAGTACCTAGGAACCTTGATCTCTCCCTTTGACCTCTTGATTAGTTTAGTTATTCTTTGATATCTTAGGTAGGTTATTATTTTATGCTTTGATATTTACTTATCCTTTAACAATTACCTCCTCACTATCGTCTAGTGGTTTGCTAAGTTAGTGGATACATGATTGTGACTTATTAGAATTCTTTAGCCAAAGCTTCCCCTGTGGATACGATACTCTAGAATACTCATCCTACGGAAAAAGCTACAATGGTAGGTGTTGTCAGGCGCCTGTGATTCCTTCATATTCTTTTTAGCACTTAACAAATGCCAACAAGCTTTTTTGGCGCCGTTGCGGGGAAGCAATTGGCCTAAAGATTCTAATGATGATCATGATGTTCCGCTAATTTAGCGTATCACTAGCTTTAGTAGGATTACCCTTGTTCTCGTTGAGTTGTGGAATAGACAGACAAAAGATGTCGTGCGATCTTCCCGACAAGATTCCACGAGAAAAGAAGAAACATTGAAGAACCCTGTGGTGCTGATCATTCAAGATTCAACATTCAAGATTCAAGGTAACATTTGGAATATATATATATATATATATATATATATATATATATATATATATATATATATATATATATATATTATTCTAACCATTTGTATATTAGAAAAGAAGTCGCCGTCACAAGAATTCAATGCACACATCTCGAAAGTGACGTACATAGAAGCCGCACATCATGGTAAGTATGATTAAAAGGTGAGATAGTCTTGCTCATGGACTATAAATTGGTTGAGTAGTTATCATTTAATTTCTTACATTGCATTACATGTTTACTTGATCAACTCATGCATTCACTCCGCTTAGTTTATGTTTTCTCATAGTAGATCCATTGCATGTTTAGTTCTTTGCATACATCCATATCATTTGCATCTAAAAAAATCCTCACCATGATCATGCTCTTTCATCTTTTTTTTGGATAAATCTACGTAGTGCTTTGATGCTACCTTTATCTACTATAGTATGTTTTGGTTTGGAAGTACTAGCTATACTTCTAAAGGCTTTTAAATTAAGCGTGGTGCTTAGGTTAAATAGCCTTCTTTAATTGAATTAGACATGGAGTCTAGTTTGGTTATTGAACTAAGAATTGCTTGTGTAGACATTGGTTATTGTATTGACTAACCCATGCAGAAAACTTCGCAAATCCAATTCGGGTAAGTCAAAAGATGAACTCAGATTAGAGATGAAGCAAGGCATATGATGAACTCTAACCTTGTGCAAAAGACACAACTCATTCATTATTAATGGAAGAATTGTAAGTATCAAATCATTCATGCTCTTTTGCTACAAGTTACCTTTGCCTTGATCCACATGCTAGTGCAGCCATAAAAATAAAATGCGTATAAGACATGATAAATAAAGTCTGTGCTAAGAATAATCAAGGAACCACATTTTCATTAGCATAGATGAGATCATATAAACCTTGAACAATAACCCCTGCTTCAATCATGTTGTATATTCCCTCGGGTATGTTGTCCACTAATATTTTGCAGAAAAAGGGTCTATGCTATGTCCATTCGATGAAGAAGAGTGTCATATAACACAATCTAGAAAAGTAATCACTCTAAAGAAGTGGATGGACAAAGCTACAGGCCATAAGAGCATCAAAGACAGGTAAGTGAATATAACTCACATATTTATATACAACTTTTGTCTTATGTTCTAAAGAAAAAAAATAATATATATCTGAGCACATGAAGGCTCATGGTAAAAGAAACATGTTCCTAGGACAAGTTCCCTTTGGGTATTCTTGGTCACTAAACTTGCAGGAACAAAGGATGAACAACATCTAAGGACATGGTGATTGCAACACATGATTAGGGACGGTTCAAAGCATTCACACTTAAAGTGTTGAGTGACGGGAAGGCTTGAGCATGGGGAGGAAGGTCGACTCCTCTAAAGATCATCGACATACTCCTCCTTTACTCAAGCTCCCGTCACTCTGACATGCTGGTTTGCAATCCTTCTACTCACAATTACTTTGTCTCTCTAAGTTTGAATAGTTAATAAATATCATACATCAAAATCAAACTTAAGATATCATAAAATTTCCAACTAGAGAGAAAGTAATGGTGAGCATATAAAATATCTAATCAAAACTTCTTCTGGCATAAAAGCAACCTTAAGCTCCATGACAGTTCTACCCTTGTTTACAATTACTTGTATTTCTTGGGTATCATTTGTTAACTAATATTACAGGAATAAAATCATGAGAGAGGAGTAAAAAGGTCAAAGCACAATTTAAAGACAAGAAAGAAAGGACAATGTAATAAAGGAAACAAGTGAGGAACATGATACACAAAGAGGCCAAAGAAGGAAAGCTTCGAGCAGAAGAAAAGGACCACCACAAGTTGTTACGGTGCTATTATTACACTTCAGATAATAAGGTAACATCTTGAGGTAAGTTTTCATTAATTAAGCTTTACCTTAATTATGGCTTGTTCATAAATAAAGAATAAAACATGTTAGAGTATCAACCTTGCTTGATCCGTTTTTATTAGCTCAACATGTTTTGTTTCTTTAAGTGTTCCTACCACCACTCTCTTGATCTCATAGTCCTTATCAAGCTAGAAAGTTGCTTACCTTGCTTTGGATGAAGAGAATCATAATCATGCTTTTGATGTTTAGATAAGAAAACCTTTCCAAGAGTCAACGAGCTTGATTCGATCTAATGAAAGTTTTTAACCACAAAGAATCATTCTCAATCTTCGATCTTGTCACCCAAGTTAGGCTTAAGCAAAGCGTATAATAAATCAACTCTATCTTGTTTGTTGTGCCTATGGTTAGAGAAGAATGAATGAAGTTTTCACTATGTAAAAAAGGCTAATAACCGCCAGTGAGCCCAGAGACGTCGCTAATAACGAGCGTCTGTGTTGTGACATTACCGCCGAGACGGCCGGGTGAGCGTCCGTAATAGGCGTCGGATGGTCCCCACGGGACCAATACGCGTCAGTAATAGGAGGTCATTACGACGCCAGCGTGTTCATGTGACGCCGCGTCTGTTTTCTTAATCCGCACGCGTTTTCCTTGGTCGGGCACGACGCACGGCGGCTACGGCAGGGCGCTTTGAAACCGAGTGTTCGGCAGAATTCAACGTATCTTTAGACACGCGTTTCATCACAGGGCGCATTTTCGAGACCGATCGACCGTGGATGCAACCCCTAATTCGACAGCGTTTTGCTTACAGACACCTTTTGGGCGCCGCCCCGTGCATGCCGTTAAAGTATTACGACGCCGCGTGGATTCACGGACTCGTGGTCGATACCGTCCGTGTTGCTTGACACCGATGCGAGCGCGTGCCACGAATACCGACACTTTGAACAAATCCAAGGGTCCAGAGCGCCACGTAAATTAAAGTCGCGCGTTTATTTTCAGGCGAGTTGTGTTAGGAGGTGTCGTACATGTCCCAACCACTACCGACGCGTTTATTTTCGGGCGAGTTGTGTTATCGGGTGTGCGTACATATCGCAACCACTACCGACGCGTGTTTATTTTCGGGACGAGTTGTGTTAGGAGGTGTGCGTACATGTCACAACCACTACCGCGGCGGCGTTTATTTTCGAGGCGAGTTGTGTTAGCGGTGTGTCGTACATGTCGCGACTCCTACCGACAGCGTATAGTTTCGGGCGACGTTGTGTTATCGGGTGTGCGTACGCATGTCTCGGCCCACCGACGCTGTACGCGTATAGTTTTTAGATGAGATGTGTTAGCGGTGTGTCGTACATGTCGCTACCACTACCGGCGGCGGTCATTCTGAGCGTGTGTTGTCGCCGGTGTCGCGTCTTTGTTTCTTTGGTATTGCGGACACGTATCGATAAGCGAGGCGTAGTCCAGCGCGCAGCGTTGGCGTGTGTCTGGCGTTGCGGACACATGTCGGTGAGCGACGCTTCGGCGGTGCACGCTACCGTATTTGTCTCGAGTCTTACTGATCACCCGCCCCGCTAGAGACGATGGATGTTGACACACGCGTCGTAGCCGCATCAATTTACCGGGGGCGCATCCGATTTTGAACGGGCCTCCGCTTTGCTCGGCGCAGGCCGGCCTTCCTTTGGGCCTAAATTTGGACGCATATTAAGCCCGTTCTCTTGTGGTACAACGAGCCGGGCCGTTTTCCGCTGCGTAGGTTATAACACTACGGGACATATTATTATATAAATATAATGCGTTGCCACACACTTCAACACCGTCTCTCTCTCTGGTGGTGGTGGCACACCGCAGGGGGGGGGGGGGCGGGCAACGGAGGAGCGCGACGCCACGGGACGGCAAACTATATACCGTTGATGATTGATTTGCTACGCTTCTTCGCTATATATCGTGTTTGGATCGCCTCCTTGGTGTCAGGTGTCTTTGCCGGAACTGCGGCGACGCGACGCAGGCTCCAAGTTGGAAGTTGTTCCTCCCGTTGGATGCAGCACCGAGGATCTTCTCGCCGGCGGGTCCTCCCGGCAGCCGCAAATGTGAAGCACGTCGTCACGCGGCATCCGGAGGCGGCATAGTTTCTCAGTTGAATGGAGGCTAGGGTTTTTCCTTACCCCCATACATGCTTCCCAAGAAGCAATCTCAACCGTTGAATCCAACCGAGATCAACGGTGCACAAGTTAACCGGGCGTTGGTTTGGGTTTAGGCTGCTTTGTTGGGCTCCAAATTCATCCTCCATGTGGAAGGATAGCCCAACAAAATCTATTCCTAATCATACACAAACTCACAAAGACGAGGCTTTTTCGCCTTGCTTCATTTCATTGTAATCCAATCCACAAGCATCCGCAAATTCAGCATAGGTAGCCTCGGTTTTGCGGTGCTTGTCCTCGAAAGTGTGGGGAAACAAAAAAAAAAAAACTTCCGAATGACCCTTCCATTCCGTCTTGATTCATTGCCATGATAAAGCTCAATCCGACGCGAGAATGCATTGATAACACTAGCCTTCACACAACCAAAGTAATCACTATGGATGTGTACACAAAGAAATCAGTTCCACACCACAAGCAGTCATCTTGAAAGCAAAGTTTCAATAAACCATAAAAGTGCACTATCAACCGTGCAGCGAGTGCCACAGTAAACAAACAAGTTCTGTCATTAGTCTTATGAAGTCAGCATCTCAATTTTTAAAATATGACAAAAGAAAAAGATGACAAGCTAGACGTTCATGAGTAGAAGTTCCATCCATTGTAAACTCTGGACAATGTACAAAATACGACACAAAGAGTTTTTACAAGCCATGTGGGTCGTAATGCTCGGTCACACACAACGCATGCTCATAAAGATCAACAATACTCCTATCATGCATATCCCTGATGTGCACAAAGTCAAGGAAGAGACCGGCACAAGGCAAAAATGTTACTTTTATGTCCTTGGAAGCGCTAAACATTAGTTTCAGTTTCGCTAGCTGTCCATCCACATATTCACAATCGCATTTGGCACGCCCTGTCCGAAATTCTATTTTCTCTAGAACTTTGGCGTTTTCAATAAAGAAGTTGACAAATTCCACATCTCTGTTCCTGCCCTTGTAATCTAACATTACCCGGTTTCTTAAGGTGGCTTTGAAGACAATCAAGATGATCAAGGGCAAAATGGTACTTCACCCTTTTTGACCGGCCTTCAAAGAGACACGCAAATGAAACAAACAAAAAAATGTCGGAGCTAAACACCGCAAAAACGTAGTGACAACGATTGCACAATTTGACTAAATGAACTTTTATTTAGACATAATTCGGATTACACATAAACAAATTCAATTCATAAATATCAAGAAATATCGGCTACATTTGAGCGTGTAAAAAAAAATCTCATCAAGCAATATAAGCTAGAAACTAAATGTGGAATGTAAGGTACATATAAATTTTTTATCCAAATGTTAGTTACCTTCACATAGAGCTTTTGTAGGCAGGGAAACAATTCGTAAGACTAACAATATCATTAATGTCGGGGAGATGGCATGCACACAACCAAAACTTTAATAGTTCCCATCATACATGGAGGTATAGACATCCGCAAAACAAAACTTTGGTTATAATGTATCTTGACATAATGTATAAATAATAAAGTAAATCAAGTAACAAAGATGGTGAACTTACAAACTACACACCTTACAAATACCAAACTCGAATGTCGTAGGGCCGATTCGAGGGGCCCCAAGAACTGAAGCTTTGGAGCCATTTGGATGCGAACGTTCAGCCGGAGACTTGGGCACAATATTAGAATGGGGGCAGAGTAATGGTGGCGTTCAATGAATAGCTTTTCTAAAAAGAGGAGCATCCTCAATCACCACTTCTTTTCGAATTTGCTTAGACTCGGATAAATCTTCATCGGAAAGACCAAACGACCTAAGTGTACAATTAGTTATGCGGATGCAAGAAAGTCCGACATTTTCGACAGTACCAAACTCGTAGTATAGGGCATTTGGAGAGAAGCGTATGGAGCATTTTGTCCCCGATAGCCATGCTTTTGGATGGTAAGCTCTTTCATATTGGCGAAATGTAAACTATCTAAATCAAGACCGGAAACTTGGCGAACTCATGGTGTAGTCTAGGTCCTAGGTCTATCATCCGCGATGGTGAGAGCGCAAAGGGAGGAGGAGGATAACAGAAATTGGGCCGGGCGGCTCCCGCACCGGATATGTGAATGCGTTCCAAAGCTCGAGATGCTCAAGGCTATCGATTTAGGGGATTGAAGCCGCACTGTAGATCCGGATAGATGTCGCTCTATTCTTTGCCAACCAAGGGACAACCGGCGGAAAGGAACCGAATGATCGGAGATGATCCGAGATACGATCCGCACGACGTCAAATATAGGCCGGCGCTTGCGCTGGCGCTTTGATGAGCTTGATGTCGCCGCCGCAGAGGTTGAGCGGAGAGTTCCGCCATAGGGGCGCCACCGGTAGATAATACTTGCATCCCGGGCGCCGCTATCGATTGGTAGGAGGGAGATGATGGTGGTGAGAATGGCGCCCGGGAGGTTGCCGATAAGATCGGAGCTAGCGGGCGGTGGTTTGAAGCTGGTTTTGATGGATCCGCCGGATGACTCGCCATTTCCGCGAACCTAGGTTTCTTCATTTGGATCTATCTATTTGCGGAAACCGTTGCGCGTTTCTTTCTTGATAGCTAAAGTAGTACAAGACTAGGTTTTCTGCGGTAGAAGCCGGCGGTGGCGGCGATATTTTTGCAACATCGGCGAACCGCGGGTCGTCCGATTTGATCGGACCGCTAAGGTCGCCCCGATTCTTAGCAAGCAGCAGCCTCCAGGGCTAAGAATTCACACCCAAGTTGGCCCAGAACCTGAATTGTTCACAACAAGGCCGTCGGTATTGTTCGCCCACTCTCCACGCAGAGCGGAGTGGAGTTGGGATGCGCATACGCACAAGAAGGTCCCATGGGCAACAAGTTCAATATAATAATATATACATATTTTACAAATCGCTCAGTATCCAAAGACGGGTCTCAAGCATATGTATGTGTGGTCAACAATTTGTACGAACAAGCTACTAGCATCATATATTTTATCAAATTGAGCAAAAGTTATCGAAGTTTGCATCGATCATCACATAGTTTTAATACTAGCTTAGCTAGATAGTACATCATCACCAAAAGTAAGTCAAGACAAAGATAAGATCGATCACCAAAAAAAAAAAAAAACCTTCGAATGACCCTTCCATTCCAGTCTTGCTTCATTGCCATGATAAAGCTCAATCCATAACACCTTGAGAATGCATTGACAAAGACTAGCCTTCACACAACCAAAGTAATCACTACGGATGTGTACACAAAGAAATCGTTTTAAAACCACAAGCGGTCATCTTGACGGCAAAGTTTCAATAAACCATAAAAACTACACTATCAACCATGCGGCGAAGTGCCACAATAAACAAACAAGTTCTGTCATTAGTCTTATGGAGTTAGCATCTCAATTTTTTAAATATGACAAAAGAAAAATATGACAAGCTAGACGTTCACACAATCAAATTTGACACATGAGTAGAAGTTCCATCCATTGTAAACTCTCCACAATGTAAAGATATGACACGAGTTTACAAGCAACATAGGTCGTAATATGCTTGGTCACACACAATGGATGCTCATAAAGATCAACAATACTCATATCATGGGATGCATATCCCTAATGTGCACGCCAAGGTAGAGATCGCTACTATTCACTTGGAGCGCACCACACCTTGGGCCTAGAACGCAAGATTTATTATCTTCAAATTACTCCAAAGAGCGTAGATGAGTAGGAGGGCGCGGCTAAGGCCCAAAGATGAAGTCGACATTGCGCATCAAAAGCAGGCAATTGCGGCGCCAAGGCGCAACATGAGGACGGTTGTGCAACTCAAGCAAAGAGCCCCGCTAAATGATGAGCCCAAAAGGCAAAACAGGCCGAGGCCACCGAGGAGCTGCGATATGGCAAAGGCGAGGTGGTTGCAAATATCAAAAAAAAGAGCACGCCGTTGTGGTTGCCAATCTCGAACAGAGCACACCAACTAGGATGTGCTTTTCACGCCTCCCATCCTTTTATAATCTCCCGCGTGGGTCTTTGGGTTTGTACCTAGGATCAATCGGAAAAAAGTATTTAAGACAACAAAATTATTGAGCAATGTTGTACAAGCTATAGCATGAGACACATAGATATGCAAGACAAAACAAAACCTTTTAGAGCCAAAAAAAAAAAAAAAACCTTCAAAAAAAGGAAGGATAATGCACTTTACAATCTAGATTTGGTGCTCACCCAAGAAGATATGCTTCTCTTGCGACATTTTTTTTCGGCCTCCGCCCAAAACACCCCAGATCGAAAGCGGCGGCCAAGGCTCAACATGAGGACAAAGTTGTGCAACTCAAGCAAAGTAGCCCTACTAAATGAACCAGATGTGCTTTTCACGCCTCCCATCCTTTTATAATCTCCCCGTGGGTCTTTGGGTTTGTACCTAGGATCAATCGGAAAAAGTATTTAAGACAACAAAATTATTGAGCAATGCCGTACAAGCTATAGCATGAGACACATGATATGCAAGACAAAACAAAACCTTTTTAGAGCCATTCAAAAAAAAACCTTCAAAAAAGGAAGGATAATGCACTTTACAATCTAGATTTCGGTGCTCACCCAAGAAGATAGTACATAGTTGTTTACATGCATGAAGAAGTGCACCATTGAGTAGATATCAACGTCTTGCATACCTTCAATATCTGTACAACATTCAGATATTGCTTTGTTTGTCATCATCGCGGTGAGAAAGGCATTTCGGATATTGCTTTGTTTGTTATCTCATTGGCTGAAAGGCAATCTAGATCTTGCCTCCTCCCCATCCTTTTATAATCTCCCGTAGGGTCTTTTGTGTTTGTACCTCGGTGTCCTAGGATGAATCGGGAAAAGGTATAAGGCAACAAAATTATTGAGCAATGTTGTACAAGCTTATAGATAGCACGAGTCACACAGATATGCAGGACAAAACAAAACCTTTTTAGAGCCATTCAAAAAAACCTTCAAAAAAAGGAAGGATAATGCACTTTACAATCTAGATTTCGGTGCTTACCCAAGAAGATGTGCTTCCGCGATGGACCCCAGATCTGCAACCATCAAAAAAGAAAAGAAGATGTGCTTCCACGACGGACCCCAGATCTGCAACCACCAAAAAAAAAAAAAAAAAACTTCTGTATTTGCTGTTTCTAGAACCACATGAAAAAACATATCCAGCTGCATGGATGTGATAAAGAGGTGCACCTGCCCAGGATGGAGACGCGAGGCGCCGAGGGCGAGGCAGTCCTGCATATCTTTCAGAAAATATGATACACCTGCATATCCAGCTGCCCAGAATCTATGATACACCTGCATCACCTGCAAGTGTTAAATCTTTCAGAAAATACCTGCATTACTAAGCTTCGGAGTAGGATTTCTAACTTCAATAAGCTGCATTATTTGGACCTGCATGGCTGTTCAAATCTTAGAGAGCTCCCTGCACTCCATTGGCGAACTCAAAGAGTCAGTTACACTGGACCTATCAAAATGTGCTAGCCTACGAGAATTGCCCATGTCACTTGGAGATTTGCAAAAGCTTTTATCCCTGAACCTGTCATTTTGTTGCCAACTTAAGGAGCTAAATATCAGGCTGCAGCTTTAACCAACTACTACCTACTAGGCTATTCAAGAAGATGGTAAATCTTATTTTTCTGGACCTATCTAATTGTACTGAGCTTGCAGAGCTCCCTGGATCTTCTAAGGGACTTCGTAAGCTCCAGTATTTGAATCTGTCAGATTGCTCTAAACTTCAAAACATTCTTGGCTCCGTCGGCGACCTCCAAAGACTGAGCCAAACTTTAAAATAGAAATTACAAGTACTATCTTCGCCTCCTCCCCATCCTTTTATAATCTCCCGCGTAGGTCTTTGTGTGTTTGTACCTAGGATGAATCGGGAAAAGGTATAAGACAACAAAATAATTGAGCAATGTTGTACAAGCTAGTAGATAGCATGAGTCACACAGATATGTAAGACAAACACTAAAACTTTTTAGATCCATTCAGAAATCACTTCAAGAAAGGAAGGATAATGCACTATACAATCTAGATTTCGGTGCTTACCCAAGAAGATGTGCTTCCGCCGACGGACCCCAATAAAAGAAAAGAAGATGTGCTTCCACGACGGACCCGTCTGCAACCACCAAAAAAGTAAAAATGACCGCAACCACAAAAAAAAAAAAGAAAAGAAGATGTGCATCCCACGACGGACCGCTCGGGGTTGAGATGAGTTTGGAAAGTCGGGACGAGAGAAGAGGTGAGAAGAGTACTACTAGTACAGTATGAGAAGAGGTGTAGTATGGGAGAAGGAAGTGACGAGAGATCGCTGAGAGAAAATCGCCCATAGTAGCACTATAAAGGAATCCGAGGTGGCAACCGTAGAGTGTTCGATGCGCATACACCATGGTCCCACGGTTAATGTAAAAGGGCGATGTAACTTGTGTGCTATTTCAAAATTTCAAACATTTTTTATGGGAGAATTAGGAATTTGGCCCCAAAAAAAGTTTGTCCTCTACTCTATCCCAACTACCATCGTGTGGGCCCACTTGTAATTTTATCTAAATACGCACATATATCCATGTGATATCTTGTTTTGAAGAATTAATTGAAACAAATTTAATTGTGTAGCAATCGGAATTTAATTTAGATTTTTGGTTTCTCGGTTGGTGTAAAACATTTTTAGGTATTTCAAATTGTTGGGCCCGGGCCGGTGGCCATTTTTTCTCTCTCTCGCCTATAATTAACCCGACGCTTTCGCGACAAGGAACCGTAAGCGTTCACATTGCCACCGCCGCCTCCCCGTCTCCCCTCTCTCGCCGGCGGCGAGTCCCCGTAGTAGTATTGTTGGAAAAGGTTTTGGTCAAAACTTTTTGGGAAAATATAAAAAACTTGTCGTTCGGCCCATCCTCGCAGTGTCATTCGCACCATCCTACGCACTCGTTTTTTTTTTGAGCACGGGTCCAGAGAATCGTGAATCATGATGACATGCGAACAACACGGTACGCAGAGGTGTACCGCATACATCGTGGGTCACGTATGGAGTCATTTCACATGCCTGCTCGATCGATCGAGAGAGAGAGGAGGTGAGTGTTCGATGCCAAATTTGTTTCAACACAAGGCCAAAATTTGCCTCTTTACTGGAACAAATCAAGCTGAATTCGTTTGTTGAGCCACAATTGCACAAACTAGCAATACAGTTCGATACATGCATTCTTGGAGAGCCGAGCATTCCAAATTTGAACAATTTTTTGATAATATAACAACATTATGGATAACAAGGTTGTTTTGCTAGCGCCCGATTTTGGCTGATTTAATAGTATTCCGTGAGACATAACAAGTCAAAACAAGATGAAGCAAGAGCAAGTTTAATATTGTCAAAGAGAAGGAAGCAAGACCTAAGACATATATGGATATGGAACCCTCGGTCCAAACTCGAGTAGGGACGATAACACCCTCCAGAGCTTGCGGCCGGATTATAATCTCCGGCAAGAGGTCTTAAGCGCCAGCCATGGCCATGACTAGGGCTCGAGACCTACACGGGAGATTATAGTCCTACGACCATGAGCCCCACTCGCCAAAGTCCACTCAAAGGGTCTCTCCGCAAGTTCTAGAGAAATAAGCAAAACTTGAGTTTTGAGTTTTTAGGGCTCTCAAACACTTGGGTCGGGGATAAACACCAATCTGAAACGTCTAATAATCTATCTCCCGCCTCGAGCCGTGGTGTCGATCGAGGAGAACAAGATGAAGCTTGCTCACATTGGTTTTTGCACATGGCTCCTCCTTCATCCTTTAATAATCTCCCGCATAGATCTCTTGTGGTTGTAGAAGGTAGCATGAGTCACAATGGATATGTAAGACAAACACAAAAACTTTTTAGATCCATTCGTAAATCACTTCAAGAAAGGAAGGATAATGCACTATACAATCTAGATTTCGGTGCTTACCCAAGAAGACGTGCTTCCGCGACGGACCCAGATCCGCAACCACACCAAAAAGAAAAGAAGATGTGCTTCCACGACGGACCCCCAGATCCGCAACCTCCAAAAAAAAAAGAAAAGAAGATGTGCTTCCGCCGACGGACCCCAGATCCGCAACCACCCACCAAAAAAAGAAAAAAACTTTTGTATTTGCCGCTTCAAAAACCACATGAAAACCCATATCTAGCTGCATGGATGTGATAAAGAGCACCACCTGCCTAGGATGGAAATGAAGGCTTAAGGTGAGGCAGCCCCCCGCGGTCGGACCGCTCTCTACTCTTGTTTGCTTGAGATGAGTTTGGAAAGTCGACGGAGAAGAGGTGAGAAGAGTACTACTAGTACAAGAGGTGTAGTATGGGAGAAGGAACAAGGAAGAGACGAGAGAGTGAGAGATCACTGAGAGAGAAAAGCGCCCATAGTAGCACTATAAAGGAATCCGAGGTGGAAACCGTAGAGTGTTCGATGCGCATACACCATGGTCCCCACGGTTAATGTAAAAGGGCGATCAGAACTTGTGTCTATTTCAAAATTTTCAAACATTGTTTGGAGGTACTAGGACTATGGGAGAATTAGGAATTTAGCCCCGAAAAAAAGTTTGTCCTCTACTCTATCCCAACTACCATCGTGTGGGCCCACTTGTAATTTTATCTAAATACGCACGTATATCCATGTGATATCTTGTTTTGAAGAATTAATTGAAACAAATTTAATTGTGTAGCAATCAAAATTTAATTTAGATTTTTGGTTTCTCGGTTGGTGTAAAACATTTTTAGGTATTTCAAATTGTGGGACCGCCGGTGGCCATTTTTCTCTCTCGTCTATAATTAACCCGACGCTCTCGCGACAAGGAACCGTAAGCGTTCACGTTGCCCGCGGCCGCCCCTCCCTCGCCTCGCCGGCCTACATGAGTCCCCGTAGTATTGTTGGAAAAGGTTTTGGTCAAAACTTTTTGGGAAATATAAAAACTTGTCGTTCCGGCCCATCCTCGCAGTGTCATCCGCACCAAAGACGGGTCCGTAGAATCGTAATCATGATGATGAGTTGATGACATGCTGAACACCGCGGTACGAGAGGTGTACCGCATACATCGTGGGTCACGTATGGAGTCATTTCACATGCCTGCTCGATCGATCGAGAGAGAGAGAGGAGGTGAGTGTTCGATGCCAAATTTGTTTCAACACAAGGCCAAAATTTGCCTCTTTACGGAACAAATCAAGTTGAATTCGTTTGTTGAGCCACAATGCACAAACTAGCAATACACAGTTCGACATGCATTCTTGGAGAGCCGAGCATTCCAAATTTGAACAATTTTTTGATAATATAACAACATTACGGAGAACAAAGTTGTTTTGCTAGCACCGATTTTGGCTGATTTAATAGAATTTCGTGAGACATAACAAGTGAAACTAGATGAAGCAAGAGCAAGCTTAACATTGTAAAAAAAAAAAAAGAAGCAAGACCTAAGCTACGAAGACATATATGGACGCCCCTCGGGTCCGACTCGAGTAGGGACGGGACACATGACATAATCTCGAGGAGCTTCGCGAGAAGTTGTAGTGATTATAATCTCCGAAGTTGTAGTGAAAAAAAAGGGTCTCGGAGGAGAGGTTGTAGTGAAACAAGACTGAGCCAAACTTTAAAATAGAAACTACTCCCTCCATCCCAAATTATTCAAGATCTTTTTGACAACAAGTTTGACCACTTTTTGCCTTATTCAAAAAAAAATACTCTTTATTAACAAGTTCTTAAAGAATGACTTAAATTTGAGTATATTTCGCAAATTTTTTTGAATAAAGACGTGGAGCAAAAAGCCAAACTTTAAAATAGAAACTACTATGTAAGAACCAAATTATTGAGCAATATAGCAGGAGTCACATATATTTGTAAGACAACGGACTGTTTTCGGCATTTGCGCCGCATCCGGTGCTAGATGCTACTTTGGAAGTGCCAAGAAGTGCCCGGAAGGAGACATCCATTCCGAGGACCTAGACTTCACAAGCACAAAGAAAATGTGGTTTTCTTGCCACATTTTCTTCGACCTCCTCCCCATCCTTTTATAATCTCCGCGTAGATCTTTGTGGCTAGCATGAATCACAAAAATATAAAGACAAAACAAAACCTTTTAGAGCCATTAAAAACTTGAAAAAAAGGAAATGCATTTTAGAGATCTCAGCGGTGTTTACCCAAGAAGACGTGCTTCTTTTTGCGACATTTTCTTCGGCCTCCTTCCCAACCCAACACTACACTAGAGATCGAGCGCCGGGACTTCATAGACCACTAGAGATCCGAACGGTAGGGACTCGATCCAGATCGGCGTCATCGACCGCAACCGCATCCACCCAATCCGAGCCAGCCCTTTTGCAAAGATAGAAAATAGAGGCCATCTTTTTATAATCTCCCCGCGTAGGTCTTTGTGTTTGTACCTAGGATGAATCGGGAAAAGGTATAAGACAACAAAATAATTGAGCAATGTTGTACAAGCTAGTAGATAGCATGAGTCACACAGATATGCAAGACAAAACAAAACCTTTTATAGCCATTCAAAAAAACCCTTCAAAAAAAAAGGAAGGATAATGCACTTTACAATCTAGATTTCGGTGCTTACCCAAGATGTGCTTCCGCGAACGGACCCCGTGACCGCAACCACCAATAAAAGAAAAGAAGATGTGCTTCCATGACGGATCCCGTGATCCGCAACCACCAAAAAAAGGAAAAACTTTTGTATTTGCCGCTTCAAAAACCACACGAAAAACCATATCTAGCTGCATGGATGTGATAAAGAGCACCACCACCGGGACGGAGAGACGAAGGCAAAGGCGAGGCGCAACTCCTCGCGGTCGGATCGCTCTACGTACTCAGGTTTGGTTGAGAATCTTGAGATGAGTTTGGAAAGTCGACGGAGAAGAGGTGAGAAGAGTACTACTAACTAGTACAAAGTATGAGAAGAGGTGTAGTGTGGGAGAAGGAAGTGACGAGAGATCGCGAGAGAAAACGCCCATAGTAGCACTATAAAGGAATCCGAGGTGGCTCTTTGTAGAGTGTTCGATGCGCACACCATGGTCCCACGGTTAATGTAAAAGGGCTTAATCAGAATTTGTGTGCTAGTATTTCAAAATTTCAAACATTATTTAGAGAATTAGGAATTTGGCCCCGAAAAAAAAGTTTGTCCTACTCTATCCCAACTACCATCGTGTGGGCCCACTTGTAATTTTATCTAAATATATCCATGTGATATCTTGTTTTGAATAATTAATTGAAACAAATTTAGTAGTGTAATCGAATTTAATTTAGATTTTTGGTTTCTCGGTTAAAACATTTTTAGGTATTTTAAATTGTGGGGCCCATCGGTGGCCATTTTTCTCTCTCTCGCCTATAATTAATCCGACGCTTCTACGACAAGGAACTAGAAGCGTTCACGTTGCCACGGCCGGGCGGACTCGCCTCGCCGCCGCTACGAGTCCCCCATAGTGCGAGTCCAGAAGATAAATGTTTTCAAACTGTTACATGTTTTCCCATGACAAGATGATCTCAAATCAAAATGTTGTAAGCTACGGAGTACAAAGTTTCATGGATATTTAAAAAACTAGGACTCGAGCGGGGACGATGTCCCCACCCGTATTTCTTTAAGAAGAAGATCTTCCCACCGGATCCCGAAAACCCCGAACCCCGGCCCCCCGCCCCGACATGGGAGCCCACTGCACCGTGAGAAGAGTCGGGCTTCACACCATGCTTTGGCACATGGGGACCGGGCGAGGGGATTTTTTTGTGGGAAATCATGCGTCCGAGAGGACTCGAACCCATGACCTGGGTGGCCTCCCCAACGGGAGAACGTCACTTAAAACAATTTAAATTTCAATTTCCAATTTTTTGAAATTGAGACCTATATAGTTTATCTTTATACAAAGGTAATGTTTAGTGTTTAGCGTTAGTGGTTAGGTTTAGGGTTTATAATTAGAGATTAGGGTATACGTGTTGCCACACATAGTTGTGAGAAGTAGGCGTTGCCCGCAACCTCAACCAAGCCAACCTCCCCGCCGCGCCCTACTCCGCTTGAAAGCGCCCACCGCCGCCATGAGCGAAGTTTCGCCGTCGAAGTCGTTGTTCGTTCCTTGTTCTTCTTTGTTTTGTACGCTCCAAGTTCCTCTCGTCGGACATATGTTTTGGCCTTTTGGGTAGGATAGATCGGGCAATGGTGGCTCGTGACCCAAACAATGATTTCGCCGACGGCGTGCTCGACACCGCCCGTTGTCGCGCCATGGTCGCCGGCGAAGCTCGCCTAAATTTCTAATAATAATTATATTACAGTTCAACACAAGGAAATAAACACATGTTGCAAATTAAAGCGTAACCAATGTTTACACAACCATATGACAACGAAAACCATATAAAGCTAGTTTAGGGACACCTTGCACATCCTCATGAAAGCGTATCTCGCTAAGCGCCCAATTTCCGTGGAAAGAAGAAGAACTCAAGACGGATGCGGCACCAGCGCCGCAATACCGGATGAAGGCGCTTTCCTCGCGCCTCGCGCATGCATCCTTCCGACCATACACAGACGTGGGGGTCGTCGGCGATGCGCAGCTCTACATGGTCGTTGCAGGTAAGGACACGAATCAAGGTTGGGTTGCGGCTAACAGCCTCGTTGAGGTCCGCGGCAGGCCAAAACACGCGCGGCAGGCGATGGTTCGCCCACCGCCGTCGCCGCTGGCCGCCGCTGATTTTATCGGCGGCGCCGCCGCTTCTTGGTCCGCGGGGTTCCGACCGCATGCCAAAGACGCCAAGAAGTAAGCCGCGCCGGAGTCCCCAGCATCGGCTTTCCCGAGGAGCTCGCCCCTTGGGATCCGTGGGCGCCCGCCGTCATCTTCACGATCCCCTCAGAGCATATGGCCTCCGGATGATCGGCATTGAGGAAGCGCCGCGCCGCGAGCTCCCGGCCTGTGGGAACAACTCTTCAGATCGCTACCAGTCAAGAAGCCGACGGAGCGACACGAGCCGGATCGCCTCCTCGGTGTCGGCCGAACTTGGCGGTGACGAGTCGAAGACCTTGGTACGTTTCTCGGAAGTTTTTGTCCCTCCCCGCTTGATGCATTTGGAGGAGGATCCGCCGCCCGAGCAGTTCCTCCGGCAGCCTGCGCAAAGAAGCACGCCGTCACGCAGCCATCGCCGCCATCACGCGTCTGGCGGTGTTGCCGCCTCTTGCCCTTTCTCGCTCTCCGCCCTCCTTGCCCTCTCGAGGCTCGAGTAGCCGGCCTCTTGCCCTTCCGTAGCACGGGAAGCCGAGAATGCGGGCGGCTATTAAACCGACGCTTCTTCGACGGGTCGGGCCCGCCAAGGAAGTCCCGTGAAAAAGGTGTACGTGAGTAGGTTTTGGTCAAACAGGTTTGGGAGTACTACTAGTACAAAGTATAAAATCATCAATACACTTGCATGCGAATCCTTCACACCCGCCGTAGAATAGGGCCCACGCCCGCCACCGCCGTTCCGGCCCAATCCTTTGGTGCGTGCCAGTCGCAGTGGTCATCCGCACACCAAAGACGGTGATGGATGGCCGCCGACCGAAGAGGCGAACGAAGGACGGACGGACGCCGACTACTCCCTACAAACTCCTTTTTTCACAAGACGGGTATGTAAAACTTATTACTACAAAGGTACCGTAGTACAGTATTTTTTCCCCCAAAGAAACTGTTCACTATAATCATTTCGGGGTCCTTTGGTTCACCGGGTGAAGTAAAGGAATTTCGTACTAGGATAGGATTTTCACGTGATTCGCTTATGCCAACTCGTTTCTTATGTTTTTCCTTTTCCTATCATTTTGCTCTCCTTCTATCCAAAGGGGCCCCTCAACCGCAATCAAACATCCAAACAACACAAATTCGAAAAATATAACACAATGCATGTTTACAACTAATAAAACCTCTCGGTTTTCATGCATAGGCCGCCTCAATGGGGTTTCAATAGGGTGCCACATTAACTTTTTTCATGAAACCGGGAGGAGAGAGAGGGAAAATTTTCATCATGGTGAAACTCTCTAGTGTTGTTTCCAACACCTATATGAAACTCGCCGCCCGGGCCGGGTATGAGAGAAAACCGCCGGCCGGGTCGATGCAATGAGAACCTCGATAATTGTGTTGCTCCATGCGGGGAAGAGAGAAAAGGGAGGGAGAGGTCATGGGACCCACAAGTCTACATGCTAAGAGAAGGAAGAGGCCGGTCCCAACCGGCAAAGATCGACCCCGCGATCGGCCGCTAGGTAAATGCTACGTGCACCCGTAAATCATACATGGAGGAATGAAAACTACATTTTTCAAGCTTCTAAAATTCCCAAAAAAATATAAATAAACTATTACGGCAAAGAATAATCGTTGTGCAATAGTTCCGGTGCTCGCATGAAGTGCTATGCGGCAGTTCACGTTCGATCCACCGTCGAGGCGTGCCGCCGCCGAAGTCGCGCCGATCTCCCGCGCAACACCTCTCGGGCACGACGTCGTCATCGGATCGGCGGCGGCGGCGTTCCGCCTCTAGAGCAAAAGAGCGTGAACGCACGGGCCAGCGCTTGCCCCGAGTCGGCGGCTTGTTTCAGCTTTGTCGAGGGCGGCGAGACGGTGTCGCAGCCTTCCACGAACACGGTAGACATGCTCGCTCAAGCACGCCCTCGGGTTGCCGATCTAGGCAAGCTTGCCGATGAGACCGCGACGAAAGTAGTACAGCGGCCCCGCCCGGGGCCAGACCCGCCGAGACAAAGCACCGGCCTAGCCGGATGCTCCGTCCTACAGGGTCGCGCAAGACGCCGCTTTCATCCGCAAACAGTGGCCCGCAGATTGAAGAGGTCCTCCATAGGATGCTTTTTGCGTGCATGGCGGCGTGCATCGCAAGCTCCACAAGCAAGTGCTCGAAATGTTCTCCATGGGCGCGGCGGGCGGCCGGTGGGGGGCTTTTTGCTAGAAGCTAGTAGCTCGAGCGGCGGGAGGTGGGAGGTGAACGCTAGCTTGTGTGGCGCTTCGGTTGGAGAGTAGTAATAACTAGAGGTATTCCCGCGTTGTCGCGGGTAGAAAGGGGGTATTATATTGTTAAAGGATTGAATTGTGTAATCACTAAAATTATCCGCAAAAAGATTATTTAATCTTATGTTTAAACTCTAAGCTAAACCAATATTGAATAGAAATATTTAGATATGTTGGACAGGTGACAACTTCTGGTAATGCAATAAAACATATATATAATAATTTATTTGAGGAAATCCTTGGTATGTTTTAATCCCGTTTAACTTTGTCCTTCACGCGTCATATCCCCGCGTGTTGACACGGGTATGAACGAGAAATCTAGTACGTATAAGTTAGAATATTACTACTATCACACCCTCTTATTCTCTCTCTTTTTTTTTTTTTTTTCCCATTCTCTCTCTCTCTCTCTCTCTCACCACCGCTGCTCTCTTCCCTCACCCCTCTCGCCGCTCTTCACTTTTCTCTCTCCCTTTCTTTTCTCTCGGCTACACTACACGGCAGACGAGCGTGGACCGACGGTTGAAGGCATCCAAGGCCACGTCTTTGTGGGCTCGCGGGCAAATGGTCGCACGCCATATTTCCCCAAGGGCCCACCTGTCATTGAAACCTCTCACTTCTCCTTGCTAGCATGGACATGGTCCAATAGAATACGTGAGAGGCGGGAGAAGAGACCATGAGATCGGTTCACAAAGAGGCCGGTAGGTCCCAAACTGGCAAAGACTAGACCCGCGCGTCCACCGCTAGGTAATCTTTGCGTGCATGCAACCCGAGAACGCACACGGAGGAGCGAAAACTACATTTTCCAAGCTACGAAAATTCCCTTAAAAATTAATAAACAAACTATGTACACCCAATACCCTACACATACAGTTACACCCTCCTATTCTTCATTTTTTTTTTTTTTTACTCTATACCAACTACCATCAAGTGGGACCCACCTATAATTTTCAAAAATATAACCATATGACTTCTAGTTTTGAAAGATTTATTGAAAGGAATTCAATGGTGTAATCGAATTTAAATTGGTTTTTGGTTTGTGAGTTATAACATTTTTTAGTTAGTTCAAACAGTGGGGCCTCGCCACAAGATCTCATAGAATCCGAGGTGGCAAATCAGAGAGTGTTCGATGCGCACACCATGGTCCCACGGTTAATGTGTGTTTAGTTGGTGAAATATTTTGGGTTCGGCTCATTTGTAGCACTTTTTGTTTGTATTTGGTAATTGTTATCCTATTATAGAGTAACTAGGCTCAAAAGATTCGCCTCGCACTTTTTTTTGGGGGCGATCGTAACTTGTGTGCTAGTATTTCAAAATTTCAAACATTGTTTGGAGTAGTAATAGGACTATGGCCTATGGGAGAAGTAGGAATTTGGCCAAAAAAAGTTTGTCCTACTCTATCCCAACTTCCATCATGTGGGCCCACTTGTAATTTTATCTAAATATATCCATGTGATATCTTGTTTTGAAGAATTAATTGAAACAAATTTAATGGTGTAATCGGAATTTAATTTAGATTTTTGGTTTGTCAGTTAAAACATTTTTTAGGTATTTTAAATTGTGGGGCCCGCCGGTGGCCATTTTTCTCTCTCTCGCCCATCCTCGCAGTTGTCATCTCGCACACCAAAGAAGGGTCTCAGAATCGTAATCATGATGACATGCCCGAGGTGTACCGGCCCATCGTGGGTCACGTATGGAGTCATTTCACATTCCCTGCTCGATCGATCGAGAGAAAGAATGAGGTAGAGTGTTCGATGCCAAATTTGTTTCAACACAAGGCCAAAATTTGCCTCTTTACTACGGACCAAATCAAGTCAATTCGTTTGTTGAGCCACAATGCACAAACTAGCAATACAGGTTCGATACAGATTCGAGTAGGGAGCATCTGTTTAGAAGGCAACCTCCTCCTGTCCAGACTCGAGTAGAGATAACAGCACCGGCGAGACGGTTGCGGCCCTTGGCAGGATTATAATCTCCAGGGCAGGTCTTTAGCTCTAGCCATGCGCATGATTAAGGCTCGAGACCTATCTAACCGCTACTGCTTCTATTCGGGCAACCACAATGTGCATGCAACAATTGACCATAAGCGTGGGATCCATTTTTTTGGGCAATAGCTACAGCCAAAGCCACAATGGTGGAGCGACAAGCATGGGCCCATGTACAGTAAAAAGCAGAGAAGATGTGTGAGAGAAAAAGAAGAGAAGATGTGAGAGAAATCATTGTTTATTTGCTTGTGGTGCACCATAAGCTTGAGGTGTTTTTTGGATGGACAATAGCTATGGTCTAACTCCACAATGGTTGATGCCCTTCATGCCTATTACATTGTTGATGCCCTTCATGCCACTACGGCAGCAGAGAGAAGTGCCTCGGAGGGAGACATCCATTTCAGAGGACACTTAACTGCAAGGAGGCATTGGCAAAACAACACAAAGAAAATGTGTTTTTCTTGCCACATTTTCTTCGACCTCCTCCCCATCCTTTTATAATCTCCCGCGTAGGTCTTTGTGGCTAGCATGAATCACACAAATATAAAGACAAAACAAAACCTTTTAGAGCCACTAAAAAAACTTCAAAAAAAAAAGGAAATGCATTTTAGAGATCTTAGCGGTGTTTACCCAAGAAGACGTGCTTGTTTTGCGACATTTTCTTCGGCCTCCTTCCCAACCCAACACTAGCTAAAACACTAGAGATCGAGCGGTAGGGACTTCAGAGACCACATGAAGTCGAGATCTGAATGGCCGGGACTCGATCCAGATCTGCAACCACCAAAAAAAGAAAAAACTTTTGTATTTGCTGCTTCAAAAACCACATGAAAAACCATATCTAGCTGCATGGATGTGATAAAGAGCACCACCCGCCTGGGATGGAGATGAAGGCAAAGGCGAGGCGCACGCCTCGCGGTCGGACAGCTCTATACTCGTGTTTGGTTGAGATGAGTTTGGAAAGTCGGGACTTGCAAGAGGTGAGAATGTACAAGATGAGAAGAGGTGTAGTATGGGACTTGGGAGAAGGAAGAGACGAGAGATCATGAGAGAAAAACTGCCCATAGTAGCACTATAAAGGAATCCGAGGTGGCTACCGTAGAGTGTTCGATGCGCACACCATGGTCCCACGGTTAATGTAAAAAAGGGCGATCGTAACTTGTGTGCTATATTTTGAAATTTCAAACATTATTTGGAGTAGTAATAGGACTATGGGAGAATTAGAATTTGGCCCTAAAAAAAAGTTTGTCCTACTCTATCCCAACTTCCATCGTGTGGGCCCACTTGTAATTTTATCTAAATATATCCATGTGATATCTTGTTTTGAAGAATTAATTGAAACAAATTTAATGGTGTAATCGGAATCTAATTTAGATTTTTGGTTTCTCGCTTAAAACATTTTTTAGGTATTTTAAATTGTGGGGCCGGCCGGTGGCCATTTTTCTCTCTCGTCTATAATTAATCCGATGCTTTCACGACAAGGAAATCACCGTCGCCGCTCTCTTCCCCTCGCTCGCTTTCGCTCTTCACTTTTCTCTCTCTCCCTTTTTTTCTCTGCGGCTACACTACACGGCAGACGAGCGTGGACCGACGGTTGAAGGCATCCAAGGCCACGTGCCGTGGGCTGCGGGCAAATGGTCGCACACCATATTTCCCCAAGGGCCCACTGTCATTGAAACCTCTCACTTCTCCTTGCTAGCATGGACATGGTCCAAGAGAATACAGAGACGGAGAAGAGACCATGAGATCGGTTCACAAAGACAAAGCCGGCCGGTCCCAACAAGCAAAGCACTAGACCCCGCAAGGTCACCGCTAGGTAAATGCTACTCACGTGCAGCCCGAGATCGCATACGGAGGAGCGAAAAACTACATTTTCCAAGCTTTTAAAAAATTCCTTTAAAAAATTAATAAACAAACTCCCTACACATACACCCTCCTATTCTTTTTTTTTCTTTTCCCCCTTTTTTCGTTTTTTTTTTTTACTTTACTCTATAATACCAACTACCATCAGGACCCACCTATAATTTATCGAAATATAACCATATGATTTCTTGTTTTGAAAGATTTATTGAAAGGAATTCAATGGTGCAATCGAATTTAAATTGGTATTTCGGTTTGTGAGTTATAACATTTTTTAGTTAATTCAAATAGTGGGGCTCGCCTTTGGCAAATATTTTGCCATCTACTATAAACGAGGCGGTCTACTAGTGCAGCTCTAGTCCGCCTCGATTCTCCGTGCATGCTTGGTGAGGCAGGCCATAGTGACAAGTAGCCCGTCGTGGCTCTTCCTTTTAAAAAAATTATTTTTTTTCTTAGTAGAAAATAAAAGGAAAACACCCTCGAATGGAATAGCTAGAGATGCCTATTTTTATTTGTTGATTGTCCTAATTATAGTATATATCACAACTAAGAACACACATGTCCCAAATCAAAAAGTTGTAAACTACAAAGTTTCATGGATATTTGAGAACTACAATCACTATATTGGTAGTTTGTTGTCTATAAGAGGTCAATTAAAACATTTAAATTTCAATTTTCATTTTTTAATTTGAGGCCTAGTTTTCCTTTACAAGATAATTTCAAAGCAAAAAGTTTTGAAATTCTTTTGGGCTCCACATGTCATAGAGTAGAAAAATGTGGCAAGATTCCTTTAGGCAAAACAAAGTTAAGCAAGATTCTTAGGTCGTGTTTAAATCACCCGAATTTGGCTCGACGCCTCAAAATTCCAATCACATCAAATCATTAAATGTACCAAAAGACGATGCATTGAGTATGAAACGTAGGTAATAAAAAAAAATAGCTAATTGCACAATTTAGATGAGTACATTGCGAGAGACTAATCTTTTGAGCCTAGTTACCCCATGCGATGGTAGGATAATATTTACCACAAACAAACGAAAAGTACTACGGTGCTTTTCAGTTCTAAGACGGGCGGCGTGAACCGGGGCCGGCGACATAGCAAATGCGTCCAAGGCGACGCCAACAAAGATTGGGCATAACCGTCAAGCCGACGCAGTCTCGAGGTGCCGTGGTAAGAGAGAAGGGAGAGAGTTCACCGAGGGCGGCCACGCCGAGGTGCTCGCATGGGGCCATGGCGGTCGCTGCGTGGCCGAGGGTGAGAATCGCAAATAAATTTTACACCTCACAAACATGAATATACCAATCGCAAATAAATTTTACACCTCACAAACATGGATATACCATTGTCATCACTCTAGTCACTCATCATTTCAGGTGCAATCAAACATCCATGCAAAGACATGATTTGGAGAAATACAACACATTGATATTTAATCACAAACACCATCGTCCCATAAACACCAACAAAACAAAATAACACATGGACTACAACGAATTAAAACATCTAACCGGTGTTCATCACCGCATGGTACTCAAACTCGAGGGCGGATCTATCGAACATCAACCAATGCTTGCAAGCACACAACCAAAAGGTAGCAAAAGTCGTTCGATATCGATCATCTAGCTTAGAGCTAAGCTAGCAAAATGTACAACACACACATAGAGTATATAGTGCCCGAGAGCATCATCGTGAGACGCCTCGCTTATACCAACGCCGCAGAAGGAAGAACATACTACACTCGCCGCGGATCCTACACTCCCACCATTTGCAGAACACCCACCGCGACCGCCATACTAATCCTGGCCCCCATTCGCCGTGGTGCTGCAATTATCTCCACCTCAGGCGCTGGCCTCGGCGAGGCACCGTTGGCCCAGCGGGATGATGTCGCCATCGCCGTTGACAAATACTAATCCACACATTTTTCCTGGCCAACTTACTACCATAAAGGGAGTAAAACTATACCTTATCATACTCATATACATTTATAACTCACATATTTCCACTTGTAGTGTCCAAATTATTATTGTGCAGATTTATATAAGAAACAAGTGGAAAATATACCAAAAGACGCCCCCGAAAGCGCATTCCCCTCAAGAACATCAAGCCCAAGGGAGAAATGGACCAAACACGCAGAATCGGGCCGAGCCAACGCCACCCTACAACTTTTCAGGCCCAACAACGCCACTCGCCGCCTCGAAAGCCAGGCCGGCCCCCGCCAGGTGCGCGCCTACCACACCGGGTGGCCGCATCCCCTCGGCCGAGGCGCCGGCCCAGCCGGGAGGCGGTTTTTTACCTTCCAAAACGGCACTACCGACGTTGGATGGTCGGTTTGACAGATTTAGAAGGTATTCCTAGGTCGGTTTTGCTCCTTCCATGTGGGGATGGCCATCTTCCAAAGAGCCCCCCTCTCCTCTACCTATAAAAGGAGGCTCTCTCCCCTCATTCAAGACACACACCATTCCAAGGAAGAGTCTCCTCTCCTTCTAAGAGAGTTCCCCTCTACTCTACCCATTCACTCCAATGGGCTTAGGCCCCTCATTAGTAGTAGAGAGATTCATGAGGAGAGATGTGAATGGTCGAGAGCCGGGAAGCGCCGGATTTGGTGTCTCCCCAACCTTGTACCTCGGTGGATTCGTGCTTGGCTCCTTAACGGATCTTGGCTAAGTAAGCTTCCACGGTCCCGATAATCTTTATTGTCTTTTGTTTATCCACTATTTATCTACTTGTTTAAGTGGGATCGATAGCTGTACCTTCGGTCGACTCTAGTGGTGGAACCCTTTTGACCGGGGAACCCGGCAAACACTAGAGTGATAATCACTAGCGTAGACGCGGGTGTTTGGGCTAGCGGTTTTTATCTTTTGGCGGTGCATCCCACGGCTGAGGGGGTAGGCGTTTTGGTCGCGACAAGCCTTGTCCGCCCCTTGAAATCCCCCTCGCTCGGGTCGTGTCGTAGAGCTAATTGCTCTGACACCGCTCGGATGGGCGTGGCCGTGCCCTCGGCGAACAAGTAGCTCGAGACCGCCAACCATAGACATTAAAGGTGTAGGGATCCTTCTCGCTAATCCTCCCCCATCTTTGGTCTTGTGTGTCCTGGGCAAACTAGTTAGAGAGTACATCCGTTCTCGTGGAAAATACGATACCCTGAATATTTCTCGGTGAAAGCTACAACGACAATTCCCGCGGCGCTTTGCGATTTATCTGCGGTGCGTTAAGAATGTCAACAATCGCCACACCGATACGGAAGAGCCAAATCGCCATGCAACACTTCCCGCGCTCGCATGAAGTGCGGCGGCAGCTTCACGCTCGCTCCGCCGCCAGGCAAATTGCCGCCGCCGAAGTCGCGCCGATTCTCCCCGCGAATACCTTCGGCACCGCTTATCGGCGGCGGCGCGCGTTGCCACCTCAGAGCGTAAGAGCTGAACGCACGCCGCCGCGATGCCCCCGAAGTCGGCGGCTTGTTTCAGCTTGTCGAGGCGCGAGGACGGTGTCGCGCCTTCCACGCAACACGCAGATATGCTCTACTCGGGCACGCCGCTGCCGACCTTGGCAAGCTTTGGTGATGAGACTCGCGGCGATACTGGCGCTGAGTAGTACAGCGCCGCCTCACCGTAGACCTCGCTGAGACAAAGACTGGCTCTAGCTCGGGATGCTCGCCCCACTGCGGGTCGCGAGCACACCGCTTTCATCTACGCAATGTGGCCCGCAGATTGAAGAGGTCCTCCATAGGATGCTCGGCGGCATGGCGACGTGCATCGCAAGCTCCACAAGCAAGTGCTCCGAAGGTTCTCCATGGCGCTAGCGCGCGCTGCGACGTGCCGGGGTTTTTTTGTTGGAAGCTCGAGCGGGGCGGGATGTGGGAGGTGAACAGCTACCGTGTGGCGCCCGGGCTGTAGAGTAGCACAATACTGCGTGGCCGGGTGCGCTCTCGCGGCAAAGGGGGACATGGGATTTTTCCCTTTTTTTAGAGCGACAGACATTTACGAATTTTACGACCGGCAATTACCACCTCCATTATTTGATAGAGCGCTGCCTCGCACACCTTATGCATGTCTCCTTTGGCGTATCTAGGCCTCTGCCTCGTTGAGATCCGCCCGCCTTCGATCAGCGCCGCACCGACAAATGGGACGAGGACTGCGACAGACGATATACTTTACGCTACCCCTTAATACTTGCCTGATTTGGCCTTGTCGGTGATCGAATACGATATCCGATAGTACGCAGATACGCCCGCCTCGGGATAGGGAGAGTTAAATCGCCAAGCAGCGCCAAGCACCCTCCGGGGCCGTTGATCCTAGTCCCCATTCTCTCCCGCATGGCCATAGTGGCAATCTAGCCCGCTAGGGACTCTTTCCTTTGTTTTAAAAAATATTTCATTTTTCAATTCAATAGAAAAATAAAAGTAAAACACCATCGAATAGTATATATATCACAACCTAATTAAAAAAAATAGCGCGCTTATAGATCACCCGAATTTGGCTTCAAATCCCAAAATTCCCGCCACATTGAATGGTTAAAATGTACCAACGCATGCATGGATTATGAAATGTCAGAAACAAAATAACTAATAATTACACGCTTTAGATGTACATTGCGAGACGGATCTTTTAAAATGTCGACGGTACAAAGGCCAATTTTCGTGATTTAAACACAGCCTTTAGGCAAAACAAGTTTGGCAAACCAATTTGCTCGAACATACATTGCATATGTGAGCATCATCGAAAGCCTCGCTTTATGCCTACCCCGCAGCAAGGCGCGTAACATATTAGACTCGGCCATGATCCTACGGGCCCCCCGCTGCAAAGTACATTTTGGCGGCGCGGCAATATCGATCCCGGTTTTCCTCGCCGCCCGGCAATCGCAGTAGTACTGCCTCCCCATCTACACCGATGCCCGCCCCGGGCGATGCACCGGTTGGGCAAGAGGAGGACGACGATGCCGCCTCTTCCATAGGGGGAACCACCGAAGTCGCTCGCGGCGACTTTCGCTGTTTTCGAGAAGTACTGCGTGGGTCGCTCAGCGTCCTCCTCCGTGGTGCGCCATCGCCGCCGCCGTGTCGTGCTCAATCTCCCCGCAACACCTCTAGGGCAAGGTCATCATCGGCGGCGCGCGGGCGCTTCCTGCCAGAGCGTAAGGGCATGAACGCATCGCCGCCGCGATGCCCCGAAGTCGCGTGGCTTGTTTCAGCCTTGTCGAGGTGGCGAGACGGTCGTCGCTGCCTTCCACGCAACACGCGCATATGCTCGCCTGGCACGCCTGGGGTTGCCGACCTCGGGCAAGCTTGGTGATGAGACTTCGGCGGATACTCGCTGCAGTAGTAGCCCAAATGCCTCCTCAGCCAGACCTCGCCGAGACAAAGCACCCTGTCTAGTCTGATGCTCCGGCTCCCACTCGGTCGCGGCACGCCGGCTTCATCCGCGAATGTGGCCCGTGATTGAAGAGGTGTCCTCCATAGGATGCTCGCGGTATGGCGACGTGCATCGCAGTTCCTTCCACAAGCGCGTCTCGAAGGTGTTCTCCATGGCGCGACGCCGCGGCGCCGGGCGGGGGTGGGGCTTTTTTGCCGAAAACTCGAAGGCGGGGTTTTTGCCGGAATGGGTGAACAGCTAAAGAATGCGTGGAAGCGTGAGCCCTGCGTACCCGAGACGGATTTGAGCGCCCGGGTCCGGTGCTCTGGGCATGGGAGGTCGATCACGGACATAAAATTGATAGCTGAACGCCACGGTGTTGAAATGGCATTTTTCCTATCCAGTGCGCCGCCCTCGTAAGTCTAGTCTCATTTGAGTTTCATAACGAAGTTTTTTTAAAAAAATTACACAAAGGCAACCTCGGGACGCCACAATATTGAGATGCACACTCAATTTATGAATGCACGCAAAGAACCCCTGCAACCCCTATGAGCACCTCCGAAGGATTGGGCAAAACCGACACATCCGAGATTCTCGAAGTCACCATAGGCACCTCGCTGTCGACAGAACGCCGCTACCACTTAATGGCATAATGTCCAGAAATCCTCGAAAATTCAAGAAAAGGTGCGAAAGCACTAGATTATTTGAACCCCCGTGGGTAGCAACCCACTAGACCGGCCCTACCATTGGACTACAAGGGCATTAATTAGACTAATGTGGCACCATATTAATATTGAGAGTGATGATATAAGAGTTTAATGGGAGTAGAGAGAGTTTCATCCCCATTAATCTCTTCTCGCGACCGCTTTTTAAAATCAATGTGTTGGAAATCGACATGAAACCCCCGTGCCCATTGAGACTCGACCTAAACATAAATGGTTTCAAACTACACATGTTTTTCCATGACAAGATGGATCTCAAATCAAAAAATTTGTAAACTACAAAATGTCATGGATAATTGAGAACTACACCCAGATGTCGGTGGTTTGTAACTTTGTATATCCGGAGGCCACTTTAAAACATTTAAATTTCGCTTTTAGGGTTTTTGAATTTGTGACCTAGTTTTTCCCAAAGATAAGACAAAGTCAATAATCAAAGAGTTTTAAGTTGAGAGTTTAATAACTTAGCAAGATCTACAATTTTTATTTTGGTTTGATTCCCCATACGCATTATAGTGCTAGTGACATTATTGTTCACAAATCTTATAAATCTCTTTTTTAGTTTCATAAAATCGAGAGTTGTGTAAGGGCCCTGTTGTGGCTCGGCTACTGCTCGCCTCCTCCATCAGCACGC
>JADLZK010009397.1:0-17804 GCA_015847255.1 Hyparrhenia diplandra
GACAAAAAGCGAGACTTGCTCTGCTCCACGAGCACTCCCCTCGAAGCCGAAAACACGCATCAAACCGGGCGCACTGATTTTCTTTGACGAGGAAAATGCACTGGGATCGATGCCTAACGATGCCTTCAATCGGACCCGGAGCGGGCACGCCCGCCGATCGCCAGCAGCCGCCCAGCCAGCTTGGCCCAACGTGGGCGAACGTCCGTCAGCCACCAGAACGGCCACGCAAATCGGCTTTCCGCCGCGACAGAGACGTAGCAGGCCAAGGTGCGGTCGACGGAGCTCCTCCAAATTTCCTTTGCCTAAATAGAGCATGGGGCCCACGCATGCCCTCCTTTTCTTTTTCTTGCATGGCAAATGAGCTGTCGACGGCGGCCCAATGCTGCATGCTCTCACAAGCACCAAAGCTATGGTTTCCTCCTTTTCTATTTATAGCCAATCAAGAATAAATGGATCAGCAGCTCGTGACCCATTTTTCTTCCAAATTATCAACCATTCTCATCCAAATGATGTTTTATCTCATCCAAATATCCAAGGCCACCTTAGCGCTTGAAATAATTGCTTTTCCAAGATATTCATGAATTTTCTCAACCACCTCATCAAGACACTAAGCCCCAATGCATATGCAATATGAAATTTAACTTAGTGGCACTAGGTGAGTAAAGCAATTGAAGTTTTTCCTCTTCATAGTACGGTTATCGAACCTAAACCCGGTCATAACCTTCTACTCACCTATGAGGTGAAATAAAATGCCCCTCAGAGGTTATACCTTTGCCTTGCGCATTTCCATTCCGCTCCATCTCCGCGCCGATGCAACACATGCACCAACACGATCAAGAATGATATGATCTATTTCATATCATCACATGACCTTCTTGGTCCATCGATCTTGACCTCACTTGCTCTTCACCGCTTGGTCGGGTCCGTCGGGCGCCAAGTCTTGCCTAAGCTTCACCGCCTCGGGTCCATCACTTCACCGCCTCGACTTGCCCTTCACACTTGCAACCGGTCCATCAAGCCAAGCCTTGTCTTGATCTTCACCATCTCGGTCACATGACTCCATGTCATGTCTCATATGCAATAAGCTCCTTCATTGCATCATCTCATGTGAACTAATCTCCTGTGTATTATCTCAATCATACATATTAGTTCACCTAATGTCGATAATCAATTACCAAAAACCACAAGGGACCTTTCAAATGATCAGCATGCTTATGCTCCTTGCTACATAAACACCATCAAATGTTGTCCACTCCAATAATGTTATTATATACACTTGTCTTTACTACTACTGCAATTGCCATGTTATTTAGTGTTATATTATTTCAAATAAAGTAACTTGATTGATCTGTTCCTTGTCAGGTAGGATTGAGTGTATGACAGAGTAGAGGAAGCAATAAATAGAAAAACATGGCATTTTTTGAGTTGGTGTTAACCCAATAATAGTGACACATATTTTTTTTTTTTAAAAAATTCTACTTTCTTAGTTTTCATCTCCAAGCTGATTATAGATTGATTGACAATTGAATTATATTATTTTCATAATTTTTAGCTTGGTACACTAATTTGTATTTATTTTGTCCTTTGCACTATTCTTGTGAATTAATCTCTGTTGGATTTGATTTTTTTTTTTTGCCGCTCCTACTGTTGTCATCCCAAACACAACTGACCCAAACGTTGCAGTAGCAAAAGAGAATCACAAAAAAGGAGATATATTTTTTATTCATTCTTCGTTCAACTGAACTTCTCTTTGTCGATGTGAACCCTAAACATTGGGTAAGAAAAAAAGATAGACATGTCGCCTGCATGAAATTATAAGTAAATATATATAAAAAAGATCATAAAGGTGGTGAATTGATCTGATATGAAGCCAAACCAAGAGCCTTACCTACTAACATCATTTCTCTCCCTCTCTCTCTCTTTCTCTCTCTTCATTTTAAATTATTCTCGCTGTGTGTCGTTCGTTGACCTACGGTTGACGCATGCGTGCAAACCCATATGCGAATGCAACAACTCTTAATGAAGTGATGAAGTGGAATAAATAACAAGCGGCGGCTTGATTTTATAAGTACACTGTTGTTGGATACTTTAAGCTTGCATGGTTTCCCCCTTTGTCGGTTCATCCGGTCACGAGTTTGATTTGTTGATGAAATTGGGCGACCAGATTAAGCACGTCTCTTCGGCCTATGCTGATTTATTTGTAGTTTTTTTTTTTTTTTTTTTCTGGAGGGTAGATGGGTCCAGTAGTGACCAGTAAGCCCATTAGCCTAGAATGAACTAGAATGAACTGGTTACGCTTTTGGGAACCATTCCAGCTTGATCATGGTTATACAAATTAGTGAACCGTTTCTAAAAAAACATTTTGACTAGGAATCGTTCCCAGGAAACCGAACCGTGCCGACGGCGACGACGGATGCACTCGCTCATGTTTTTTTTTTTATATTCACACCTTTCACCTTGGGTCTACAAAGCCGCGATGATGAACAGCATTTCATCGTCGACTTTCACCACGGAGAGCAAATTAAACTGATGATGAAAAGGGTTTAACAACACACTCTTTGGCCATAAAGTTACTGCAGTAGTGATATGGATAGGAGGTTCGAGCCATGGCGCTAGTTAGCATCTTCTCCTGTTTTTGCAGCAACCAGGTGCTGGCAAGCCTGGCCTCATCTCTGACGACCAATCAACTACTTGTAGCATCTTCTCCGACATGGAACAATAATCTTATATCTCGCCGTTAATTCCTGTCCATGGGTTGGCCTACTATCTGCATCATCTAACTCCGTGGTGCCAAGGGATTCGCTAGCGTTTGTGTGCCCGTGCGTGCTCTCGCACGAGTCACGACAGATCGTGTCCGGATGCACGGACCTGGCCACCTGGGTACTCTGTCTGTGTTCGATCGATCGTGTCGTGTGTGTTCACGTGCAGCTTGGATGTATCCGTGCATCCATCATCCATACCTACTCCCTACTACTACTACTACTGCTACCAGCGCGTACGGGTACTATATGGCCTCAGGCCAATCGACGATCGACAGGCCTTACTATTTTATTTTATATACACTCTAGACAGTGTGTATGTTATTCACGTGAGCTACTGTGACAGCTAACAGTAACTTGTGTATTCATGCCATTCCATGGGACAGAAGGACGGATGGCGCGGGTTTGGTGGCGGCGACGATGAGATGATGCGATGAGATGATGAAGTCTCGCTCTCGCTGTGGCTCGGGCATTCCGGCGGCCCCAGCGATGGATCATGCGCGCACATGCACGGATCGTTGCCGTGCCCGTGAGTGCAGCGTGGAAGCATGCGTGCACACGACACGCACGCACGCAATTGCTGTTGCGAGGTGCTCCATCTGACTGGTCTCTAGTCTCCTTTTCGTTTCGGTGTATAGTAGGGGACTGGACACGTACTGCGGCCGTGAGAGAGTGTAGAACAGGACAGCACAGTAGCTCATGAGTCCATCACTGCTAGTTGCCCACAGCGCGTGCACTGACGATCAACGAGGATCCTTTTAGGAATGGCGAATGGGTGGGTCTCACAAGTAAGTGAAGCCCGGAGCGACGACGAAGATCGTCGGGAGATCGATGTCCGTCCGTCCGTCAGTGACCCACACGCTAACCAAAGCTAACGACCGACCGGCCGACCCGGTAGCGAGCGGACCAGCCAGCATCAGATGGACCGGCTGGAACCAAAAGCGAGCGGTGCCGGTGCCTCCTAGCTGCCGGTGCCGTGCCGTGCCGTCCGCCGGCCAGCCCCTGCACGCACCCAGCCATCGTATCCCGGCCAGCCGATCGACCGGGGTGACCCCTCCATGTGCACGCACCACCACGCTGCATGCTACCCCCGGCCCTTTCCTTTTGCTTTTGACGCGGACCCCATGCCACGCACGGCGGCTACACGCGCGGGCGCGCCACCACCAGCCACACCAGCTCTCGATCGGCGTTTTATATAAAACGCCCCGCGCGGCCGCGCCTCCCACCTCTTAGCCAAAACCAGCCAACCTCTGCTCGCTTGCCTCTGCGTCCGTTAGCCAAAGGCCGGCAGCCATGGGCAACTGCCTGAACCCGGCGTCGAAGCACCATGGCATGCTGCTGCCGGAGGAGGAAGAGAGCCTCTCGGAGATGAGGAGGATAAGCCAGCTGCTGCGGGAGGAGGGAGGAGGAGGAGGAGGACGGCTACGAGGTGGTGGCGGGTCGTATGCACTACTCAGTCTCGTCGTCGGAGGAGGAGGAAGAGGAGGTGGTGGCTGCCACCGTGGCTCCGGCGGCGGCAGTGGCGGCGGAGGGACTCAAGGTGAAGATCGTGCTGACGCGGGGCGAGCTGGAGTGGCTCATGGCGCAGCTCAAGAGCGGCGAGCAGCGCCTCGAGGACGTGCTCCAGCACATGCACGCCGCCAAGGGAGTCGGCGCCGGCGCCGGCGCCGGCGACAACAAGGCCGGCTGGCGGCCGCGCCTCGAGAGCATCCTCGAGTGCCCGGAGACCCATCAAAGCTGATCGATGAGACCATATGTGTTCTCGGCTCGCTCCTGAAATTCAGATCTTGTCCGCGCGTGTAGTAGGTTCTTCGTTCTTGCTCTCTTGTCTTGTCGTCGCTTGCTTGCTTGCTGCTTGGAATGGATCCATGGATCGGAGTCGTCGTCATATGGAGATCGAGGCTTAAAATCCTGTGGTTTTTTACAAGGGAGTAGCCTTGTTACAACTCTGGTGCTACTAGCTAGGCTGGAGGGACGTTGATCCATCCATCAGATGCTGGACTCTGTTTACTCTTAATTACATCTTTCTTGTGCAGTGCAGCTCAATCAATTAGCATCTTCTTTTACTTTTGCCTTTTTTGCGCTTTTGTTCTACTTTATTTATCCTTATCATTATCTATATAGTACTAGTAGCGAGTACTGAGTAGTAGCTCTTCTGTAAATAGCGGTGAGAAATGAGATGGCAACTAAAAGCCCTCTGTGTCTGTAATCTCCTCTGACCAGGCCCTGAATCTGGTTCTTCCTAAGCAGTAGGAGTGCTAGTGGCCTGCTTGCTTTCTAGTATAGCCGTGAAGGCTTGGGAGTGCTTCACTTTAATTTGGAACCGTGAGTAACATCCTAATGAATGATGAATTTGTTGTACTCCTGGTGCTGCTATGACTGTTTCCTTCTCCTTTTTCATGGACAGTGATGAACTTGTGGTTGGTATAGCTAGCAATTGTCTTGGCAATTCTTGTCCCTCTTACCTCATCTACAGAAAAGAGAAAATAGTAGTATTAACCAGCTAAAATGGTCGAGGAAGAAACTAAAGATTTGCAGTAGGTCGGTCAAATTTTTACACCCAGGTATAATTGGTTAGTGTCTACTGTGACTGTGACCCTACAAAGCTAGAGATTGGTGGAGAGAATTATATCATGCTTAAACGTCCAGGAAAGCTGGACGGATGGGACTATGCATGTGGCTGCGCTTTTTCAACCGTGACAGCGACCCTTCTTCCCTTCCTCTACCTCGTCCAGGTTACCTTCCCAAGGCGAACAACCAAGCAAAACGACCACGAACGTCTCCGTCGCCGGCGTGTCACGGTCCTAGTGTAGACTCGACCGTCGCCGTAGCCGCCGCCAGCAGCAGCCGGCCGACCCATAGTGCAAGTAACGTACCGTACGCTCCTTCTCCTACATACAACGTACGTACTACAATTCCTCGTCGCTGTACATCGATCTCCGTTTTTTTCCTCTTCTTCCATTCCATTTGATTCAGGGTAGTCCATGAGGCGTGCGCATGGACCGAGCACGTGAGGGGAAGCGGATTTCTTACTCAATCCAAGAGAAATTGGATTGGATGAGCCTCTGGCCTCTAGCTGCGTGCCTGAGTCCAAATTTGAGTGCTCTCCATTTCTTTCCAACAATTCAGTAGTCCTGTTGCAAAGTTTGACATCCATATTAATTTTCCGCAGTGCAAAATATTTCTACTTTTCAATCGTTTTCGGCTTTGAACGTGTACATGATGTGCAACGTACATTCAATATCCTTATCGTCATTTTTTTTTCTTTTCTTTTTTAAAGACCGATCCATAGTTGTTTCAGGATTTGACGGTCCACCTTTTCTGTTTTTTTTTTATAACTACCTTTTCTGATTTTGATCGTTGATACGAGCAAGGTGCTGACACAAAAACAAAAACTACCGGTCCAAGAACAGGCTCTACATCAGCCTAACCGGTCTCTCGGACGGTTTTATTGATCCCGCTGCGTTGTTGCTGCGTTCAAGGTCATATGTTGGACCGTGAGCGTGTTAGCCCTTCCAGTGTGATATGAATCCTATCTTGCATCAACACGAATAGTTATCTGTTTTGGTTCTGAATTGCCTTCCCTGTCCATGATCTCAGCATGTCCTCTCGTGGTTATGCAATCTTTATGCTGAGACCATATTAAGGTGGCCTTCAGTTTCCTCTTGGTGAGAGCTCTAGTCCTCGATAAAACCATGTTCAAGTTATTTCTCAATAATTATTGTGTTACATGACCCTCTTGTAAATTAATATCTAGGATTATCATGTGCCTTCTCTTACCAATCAATATTAGCATTTTCCCCTTAAGTATCGCTATGTTCATCAATATTACTCATGATAATTGTAGCCACTGCTATCTCAAGCAGCCACTACTAGTTCTTCCTATCGTTGTGCTAACATATAACGGTGCCCTTAAGCCTTCTAAATAAACTATGGAACCATCTAAGTGAATGTACCTCATTTTTTACTGCCAGAATGTTACTGTTATTTTCACTTGCAAGCATCATTTAGCGACAAAAAATGTTTGAACTACCATGTCCGAATCTCTAGTGCAAAACCTATTCCTCAACTATATATAGGTCACAGCTATGAATTCCATCATATTTGAGGAACGACCATTGGAATCTCTTTTGAAAGCCATCAAATTTGATTTATGTTTGGATGTTTCCCCATCATCGATAACGCCAATGGTTATGCCAGTTGCCAGGAAGACAATGAAAGAGCGGCTTGTCAAGCTAAGAGCTTTGATGAGAGGACATGCTGAGATGGTGAGATGTAGAGGACGATAAGGAAAAAAGGACCGGCATGGGAACTAGAAGCACTTTCATGATTTTTATGAGTATGACAAGACATTAGCGTCTAACTAAGATTGCTCCTATAGATGTTTTTTTTTATTTGCTCCCGTAGATGTGTTTGCAATATCTTCTTTGCTGTGTTTGGATGTAGACATTAGAGCTCTGAAATTGGCATTGGTATTGGATAGCACTAAATGCCTCTGTTTGGATGCGTTAGACTTTGGAATTGGAATCATCCTGAATGCCAAGAGGTATTTGATGCACTTGTCCCCCCTTGCCTTCAATACAGAGTCGTGACCCTCTGAATTGGGCGGAATTGGAGATGAGCCCATCTCTTCGAGTGAACCAGGATAGCGGTTGCCCGAGCCAGGCGGGCTAAGGTGCGGACCAGGGGGCGAGCCAAGACGCGGGCCAAGTGGGCGAGTGGTGCCATGAGGCATGAGGGTGAGCAGGGGCGTGAGGGCCCGGGGCAAGCGCAACACGAGGCGGGCAGGTGGGCCGGTGGCTCGGCGCCCTCTTCTTCCACTTCCTTATGACCGGTGACCTCCTCTTCTCCATGGCCGGCGGCGCAAGATCCCCTTCTTCCCCATGGCCGACGACACAACCTCTTCTCCTTCCCCAGCTCTGGTCATTGATGATGGATGTTAGGTTGCAATTTCTTAAACGTGGCGTTTCCACACCTACCAATAGTTTAGCACACCCTTTGTTGCTACTACGAGGTTTTGCATATAAAAACACTTTAGGTAGGTAAAGTTAGATGTATATTAAGGATTTAATTTAGAAAACACTTTGTTGCTACTACGAGTTTTTGCATATAGTTTAGCACACCCTTTGTTGCTACTATGAGCATGACATTTCTACCATATTGTCCATAGGTTCTTCTTAAATCTTATTTATCCAATGGTTAGGGATGAAGAAGGCTACGTACAAGTTAGATGTATATTAAGGATTTACTTTAGATTATTTTACTAATGCTGGAGGTAGGTAATTTAGATGCAAATTCAAATGGTTGCTTCAAATCTCTTTTCATAATAGGTTAGATGAGGCACTTTAGGTCAATTTCCTTTTTTTTTTTCCTGCAATGACTTTAGGTGAAATTCTACTAATCATAGAAACGGCTAGTTTAGATGTTACTTCAATTTTTATTTTGTTTATAAAGTGTAACTGGAATATTTTTTAAAAAGATTTTCCAATTAGTAATAGTAAGACAGAGAACGCTAGATCCATGTTAGATAGTCCTAGTTTATACGAAAAAGTACATTATTTGCTAGTCAAAGTTTTAATAATTTAGAAACCGTGTACAAGAGGATGGAGTAGCAGGATGGGTTGCCTGAAGAATGGAAGTGCTTGCCACCGGAAAAAACACCACGAAAAGCTGGGAAATGCTAGTGGGGGAGAATGGTCGGAGGCGGCGGCGGTGTCAGTGTCCGACAGTCCGGCGGTGCCGATCCGCAACATCCATCGCTCTAGCTGAAGTGCTGGACGCACATGATGACGGGTCCATTTGCTCGTGCAACTTCGCATCCATGACTGTGATGCCTCCACGACTCCACCTCCAGGCTCCATACACCGGCGAGGCGACCAATCCAATCCTTTGCATGCGTCCCGGCGTGCAGACAATTACGCGATTAATTGGTCAATGTCATTGTCACTCCCCCAGGCTCCCATGTGCCCTGTCCCAGCTCATGGAAGCCTACAAACATGTCCTGTTCCATTAAAATTTGTGGCTGCGATTAATCAGCGTTGCCTACAGCTGCCTTTATATATATTTGTTGTTGTTGTGGCGACGTTAGTTAAATTTTCATTTCAATGGGGAATGCCCAAGTACTTTACTTGAAACAAAATTCGTTGTTCATTCACATCGATTAGCTAGGGTGATGATACATTTCTTTAGTCTTTTTTTTTGGACTCGCATTTCTTAGTTCTTTATTTAGTTGGTGATGATTGAAGTACAGCTACAGCATACTACACCAACAAAACTTCATTACGTTAAGATGATTATTGAGAAGAGGTAACTTAGTATCTGAATCCATGCATCTTCGGTGTACCATAGCATCAGAAATTGACCCATTTGCATCCCCAGAGCCAGTTAAGAGACGTGGCCGTCCTCATATATATACACTACAGTACTTGTTTGATCGTTTTGCTTGCAAAATACTACTACTAAAATGCAAGGCTGGCGCGCTCTCCAAACCGGCCATGAATGCCTTGCTTCTTGGTGCAGCGAATGAAGGACACCAGTTGAAAAAAAAGACAAGCACCCATGCATGAAAACGGCGGTCATCGCGCGCGGCCGTGGACGATGTGGATGCTTGATTTGTGTGGTTCCGGGACGCAACTCGGCCGGACTTTTCGGGGCTCAGTTGCTTTCGGAGCACGAGTCGCCGTCGTCGTCGGGCTGCAGCTGCAGCTGCAGCATGTGCAGCCACGCTATCCTGCCGTCTTTTGCGTCCAAAGGGCGGGCGTAGGGTCGCAGGGATCCCTTTTGGGTATTATACAGGTGCTAGTAGTACATAATATATTACTGCTACCTATAATATACATTGGTGAAATACTATGTAAATTATAGCTATATTTTAGCACGTAAATTATACCACTATATGATAATAGAGTGGTAAAATATATTACAGCTACATATACACTAGCAGCTGTAATATAGAAAAATTAGATAGCACTAGTGTACAGATAGCACTATTATATTACAGCTACATAATATCCAATTTGGAAATTAGATATTATCTAAATTTAGACAGCACTAAATTACGGCTACATAGAGAACTTTTTGCTACATAGATATTATATATAGCAATTCACTATGTATTGCGGCATTACTGTATTTTAGCTTTCCTACGACTAAGGTCGAATACGATGGACAAAAGCGTAAGGGCCATGTTCCTTTTCACCATTCTCATTGGATCCCTTGCATTGCAAACACAGTGTACGTTTGGTATATGTGGACAATTTGTGTTCTCTTACCCTAAAGCTTATGTTTTATACTACTCTTACCGATAAACTCACACGAATATTCCATAGGTGACGCTGTCAACTCCACATTATTACATGAGACAGAGAAAAGGTCAAGCTGATATTTTGTAGTGCGGTGGTATGTAGTTACTTCGTTCCTTACGGGAGGTGCTTCTGCTGCCCAGATGCTGGTCGGAAAGAGAATTGCCATACGACATTGAACGAGTGTAGGGCCCACTGTGCCCAGTGCAATCCCAAATGTATGCAATAGCCTTTTTTTTTGGAAAGGAATATTTAATATATCTATATCTATATGTTTAATTATCGATGGAGGATAGTACAATAATGGATGAACCTATGAAGATATGTCAAAAAGTATTTTTTGAGCCTATAATAATGTCAGAGGTCCTGTTTATTATTTAGGCTTTGAGCTGAATAATAATGTGGCATTGTGATGGGTAGAGATGTCTGTGATATTATTATTATTATCCACAACTAAAAAAATACAAAGACAAGACTCTACCCGGCACAAAAATACGGACACAAGACTCTACCTGGCACATCATGGTGCGTCACCCAGCATGGCTCTACCCGGTTGACGATCGCCCTGCTCGTCCTAGAGGGGGCTAGGCATTTATGAAAAGGGATCGTACTGAAAAGGTGGTGGTTATTTATGAAAACTCCTATGTGTTCCTCGGCATTTTATTCCCTGCATTTTGTTGCCTCGATGGTTGCATTCCATCGGTTTGAAGGAGTGTCTGAATCCTGTAGCAGCTAGAGGTGGTTCCTTGGACAAAAAAATCTTCAGGAGAATGGCTGGGAGGGGAAAAGCAAGGGCAACAAAATAAAGTTGCTAGTGCGTGCTTTGCTAGATCTCGGCTTCTCCGATCCATCACCACCTTTTCCATCTTTACGGTGAACGATCGATATATCCGTGTTGGGTTTAGTCCCACATCGGTAATCGATGGAGGGAGAGCACAACATATAGGATGGGACAGTCCTCACCTATTAGGCTAGTCTTTTGGGTTGAGTTAGGCCCAAGCCTTTATATGTGTTGCTCCGTTGGACCTGGGTGCTAGGCCCGTTTTGCTCGTGATACAACGAGTTGGGCCATTTTCCGCTGCGCCACTTATAACAAGTGGTACCAGAGCCGAAGGTCGGGAAAACCTGTGAAAACATCTCTGGGTCACATGTTGACGGGGGAACCCGTGTCTCTAAAGGGTCAGGAAAAGCCTTGTGACTGGAGAATTAATACTCGGGGCCTGTAAAAATCTTCTGTGAGATCACATGGGTTGTCATGTGATGGAAGAGTTGGGTCCGATGTGTGACGGGGAGATTGTTGGGTTTAGTCCCACATCGTGTCGATGGAGGGAGCACAACATATAGGATGGGAGGCTAGCCATCACCTATCGGCTAGTCTTTTGGGTTGAGTTAGGCCCAAGCCTTTATATGTGTTGCTCATTTGACTCGGTGTTAGGCCCGTTTTGCTTGTGATACAACGAAGCGGGGCCGTTTTTCTGCGCAAGACCTTATAACAAGTGGTATCAGAGCCGAAGGTCGGAAAAACCTATGAAAACATCTCCGGGTCACATGTTGACGGGGGAGCCCGTGTCTCTAAAGGGTCACGAAAAGCCTTGTGACTGGAGAATTAAAACTCGGGGCCTGTAAAAATTCTTTTATGAGATCACATGGGTTGTCATGTGATGGAAGAGTTAGGTCCGATGTGTGACAGGGGAGATTGTTGGGTTTAGTCCCACATCGGTAATCGATGGAGGGGGAGCACAACATATAGGATGGGGCAGCCCTCACCTATTAGGCTAGTCTTTGCCCGCCAAGCCTTTATATGTGTTCTTCCATTGACCTGGGTGCTAGACCCGCTTTTGCTTTGTGATATAACGAGCTGGGCCGTTTTCGCGCGCACCTTATAACAATCCGTGCGATTGTGCATTGCATGGTTTGATGCTTGATGGGGACGCGCGCAGCCAAAAGCCCTGCTACTCCACTTTGCACGGTGGAATTGGAATGGAATGTGAGACGATGCTTTTTCCTGCTGTGATAGTACTGCAACGGCCACTGGATCTGGCTCCAAGTGAAAAGTGCCGCATGCAATCGGTTGGTGTCAGTTGCGCACATTATAGAATCACCAACCTGTTTCTGTTTGTCATCTCTAAGCCACAGCCAGAGCAACTTGGATTGCTTACTATACTCCTAACAATGAACAACTATCATCATTGCTACTGCGTGTCAAATAATAATAACCCCTCAAGTTAATTAATAAGCCTACCTGTCCTGACCCGAAAACGAGTCCGGCCCAAAGGGGCCCTTGGCCATGCGCCTGCGCAGGCCTGGCCGGCCGCCGCCGCCGTCCGCCTTCGCCGCGTCATTTACTTCATCATTAAGTAATAATTATTTAGGGAAAGAAATAAGATTATTTGTAAAAGAGGTATTCCAATCTATAAGGAAACATCCTAGATATTTCTTAGCAAGCAAGTCTCCCCTATAAAGACAAGAGGGGCCTATAATCGTCTGGATCTTAAAGAAAAATTAAAGGGTAGCTCCCTAAAAGATTATCTCTCCAGCTCTCCCTCTTTCTCCGCACCCTAGTTTTTCGAATCGGACCGGTGATCGAACCGGTGAATCGGTTAATGGTTCATTGGTCCAACCGTTTAGAACCGTTTGAACCGCAGGGTCAGATAATAATGGACCGTTTTATCGAACCGCCACAATTTTTTTGAAATATATATATATATATATATATATATATATATATATATATATATATATATATATATATATATATATATATAATTGACAAATACAATAACATAATTTAACTTTGTCTTAAAATCCAAAATACATGAAGCATGGTAAAATGATAATAGTACACAGAAGTGACAGAATCACACATGAAGCATTGTCTTAAAATCCAAAATACATGAAGCCATTTCTGAACAGCACCGCGGCAGAGCACAGCTGATGGAGGAGTTGCTCAAGCATACTCACCATTCACACTAGCAGCCATGGTCTTCAACAGCACCGCTGCAGAGCACACCCGCAGCTCGTCAGTCACCGCAGCAGTCAACACAGCAGAGCCCGCCCCATCACCGCAGCAGAGCAGCCGGCGGCCCGGTGCCCTCAGCAGTCAGCACAGCCGCGGCCCGCGCACGCCACGCGCACCCGCCGTCCCGCGCTCGCCGCCGTTGCTCGAGCGCCGCCCCATCACCGCAGCACGGCAGCAGCCGTTGGCCCGCCCCGCACGCCGCGCGCAGCCCGCGCACCCGCGGTCCAGCGCACGCCCGTGCGTGCCCGCAGTCCCGCGCTCGCCGGTCGTTGCTCGAGCGCCGCCGAGCTGCTGGCTGCTGCAACCTATGCGCCGCCGCCGCCGGGCTGGAAGCCTGGAACGAAAAGGGCGGCCACAAAAGGAATTGGGGAAAGGCACATTTGACGCATTTTTCCAATAATGCCCCTGAACAGATATGCTTTTCCTGAGTCCACCGAGGGTATTCTTAGATAACCTAAAAAAACCGCCCGGTTCAATTTGAAGCGCCCGGTTCAATTTGAACCGCCGGTTCATCAACGGTTTGGACGGTTTTTTCCCCATCGAATGCACAGACGATCTTTTAAATGAACCGGACGGTGCGTTGGTCTTTTAGCATCCGACCACGGCCGGTCCGGTCCGTTCAAAAACTAGGCTCCGCACACGCCGCTCCCCGACCATCTGCGCCGCCACCGCGACGCGATCCCATCCACCATGCCGCGCCGCTTGCCAAGGGCGGCCAAGCCCGCCGCCCACGCGCCCGCCTCCTCGCCATCTTCACCATCGACGATCAACAACGGCAGGCCACCACCAACGCCAAGATCATCGATGCCTGAGCTCGGATGGAAAGGGCATGAACCACGACGGATTTCATGAAGGAAATCGGGGCCAACTTCACCGCCCTCTTGGAAGCTCAGCCGATGATTAGCCTGCCCGGATGACCGCACGACGGCAGGCCCACGGCGCCGCCAACATCGCCGCCGCCGCCATGCCCGCCGACATCAACAACGCTCCCATCGACATCCACGACGACCGGTGACCCAGCAGCAGCAACACCCACGCGCCTGCTGTCCCGTCGGCGCCAAGATCATCGCCCACACCGCGACGCCCGCCATGGGCGCCGCCGACGGCACGCCTCAGGCGCCCCACATCACCCCTCCAAGATCATCTTTGCGAGCACGCCTACCCCACGGATGCCCCAGCTGCGCGACCCAGATCGGATCAGATCAGATCAGGAAGCTACCACAGACGTCCACCAGCTGCTCGATGAAAAGCCTACCCAACTAGGCCAACGTCTCGCGGCTACTACAATGGCACAGATAAGTTTCCCGGTCACTACCAACACCCTCCTTGACATTGGAAACATCTGGAGTGCCAACATGGACGACAAGACGATGTCACCTGACGTCAACATCGACGTCGCTGGGATCGACATCCTTGATGACACTGCCACCAAGGACTCCAACGGCAACGACGCCCCTCCCAAGGGCGCCACCATCGACGACGACGATGCTACCATAGGCGCCATGCTCGTCAACGACGTCCTCAAGAACGCCAGCGCAGATGATGACCCTCCCATTGGCGCCAACGACGTCACCCCCGACGTCCTCGTCATCACCATGCCGACCAACAACGACATCACCTTCGCCAACCGGGACGTCTTCAACAATGGTACCGTCGACAACACCGCCAACAACATCAACGACAACGACGCTACCATGGGCGCCATGAACGGCGACGACGTCCTCAAAGACGCCAACGCCGACGACGAGTCCCCTGACGTCAACTACGTCTTCGCCATGCCTATCATCGACAACAACTACAAGGGCATGAACCACGACGACCCCCTAGCGGCCAACCTCGACACCGGCAGCCACGACGTCAACTCCAACGGATGTCCGCCCACGGATGAGAACACCGACGTTCCCGGGCGCCAATCAGGCGAAACGGTCGTTCACTGGCCGACATACGACAACAACAATCTGCTACACCTGCTGGACATCCTTCCGGCATCAACAATGGTGGAGAACACCATCAGGCAACCTCCAGATCCAGCAAAGGCGCCACCATCAGTACCACGTCAGCAGAACATCAGGTACACCGCTATACTTCTGACAAGAGCGGCACTCCTCCTTCTCTGGTTCGTCTACATGCCAACCCAGACGACACGGGAGTACTGGGACACCTCCACACGGTGTCTTCTTCGCGGCCTCAAGCTGCCCATCAATGGCGACACCAACGACTACTTCGCGCTACTTCAACGGAACGACGACTTGATCGACTACACCTATGGCCCCGACACCTCCATCAAGAACATGGGCTTACCAGACACCACGGCGCCAAGCAACGACCATCGCGCCATCGACTACTCGGCTATGACAGCCGGGACGACTCCAGAGATAAACCAGTTGGCTCCCATGTTCCTCAGCGACATCTACGTCCAATACGACTACGCCAACAAACCGTGGGCTGCAATGCACCAGGCGGCGCCCACCATAGGGAACACGGCGATCTACCTCGCCCAAAAGTTCGACGTCTCCATCTTCAGCAAGCCTCGACTTGTGAGCTTCACCAACGACGACAAGAGGTACATGCCACCCACATCAACCACCTACCTCGTCGACCTCGTCATAATCCCGGAGACTCTCCTTCCACCTCAACTTGCTACATCAACGCTTCACGAGCCACACGACATAGCCGGAACCAACAAGCTCCAGGCGGGAGCACCAGTTTGGGCGTCGGGTAATGTAATTGGTGTTCACCTTCCGACGACTTCGCCAGGCATACCGACAAGCAACTTACTGTTGGAGAAGCTATGATAGCTTCTCTCCATCAGTGATGGTCTTCTTCAGCAACAACAGTCACTACCTCGCAAGCATCAACATCGTGCTCATGGGACAGGAGAGCAACGGACTTCCATCCAACGGGCTAACGACGGAATAGGTTACCAACCTCAAATGTGCAGAACCATAGTGCGAGGACGCTGTTTTGTTCGGAAAAGGGGGGAGAGATGTCATGACCCGAAAACGAGTCCGGCCCAAAGGGGCCCTTGGCCATGCGCCTGCGCAGGCCTGGCCGTCGCCGCCGCCCGTCCGCCTTCGCCGCGTCATTTACTTCATCATTAAGTAATAATTATTTAGGGAATAAATATTTAGGGAAAGAAATAAGATTGCTTGTAAAAGAGGTATTCCAATCTATAAGGAAACCTCCTAGATATTTCTTAGCAAGCAAGTCTCCCTCGGACTATAAATACATGGGGCCTGTAATCGTTTGGATCTTAAGCGAGAAAAATTAAAGGGTAGCTCTCTAAGAAAACTTATCTCTCCAGCTCTCCCTCTCTCTCCGCACGCCGCCCGAAATATTTAGTCACCCCGCATTGCCGCCACCGCACGCGCCGCCGCCCGGTCGCTTCCCCCGCCTCCACCGCCCGTCGTGCCGCCGCCAAGGGCGCGGCTATAGCCGCCGCCACGCCACAGCCGCCTCCTCGCCATCTTCACCGCCCGACGATCGGCAATCGGTGTCAATTCCGGCCCAATCTAGCCGGAATCCGACACTACCGTTTTCAGAACCGCATCGAAATAAGAACAAGGAAATACAGTAGTTAATTGGGAAAAAATCATGAGTTGTCCACCAGTGTTGGTGCAATCGTAGATATGTTTGTAAAAATGGAACATTAGTAGTCTGTGTTGAAAACAAGCAAGGCAAAAGGAATTTGCATATTGGACTCTATGATAGGGAAATTTGTTTTTTAATTCCTTGGGATGATCCTTATACCCTGAAGTTTATTAGACATGATAGTATTGTTCTTGTTGCATGTCCATAAAACCATATAAGCATTTTACAGTCATCTCAATTAATCCTCACAAAACACAATACACGAAAGAAAAATCCATGAATTCCATAAAATTAAACATCTATTTGTCGTTTTTAGAGATCCAATCATTGTTTATTTTTTTCTAAAAAACAATACATAAGCTGATGCTCCCATAAATATTCATGGGACCGTGACATGAGGGAGGAGGTTATTCGAGTCACTAGTAGAAACTATAAGCATGAAAATGTGAGTCACTAGAACCATTAAAATGTGTCTTTTCCTAGCTCCTATACAAAACTTCGACCGGGAGCTGTTTTGTCAAAAGTTTTTCAAAACATATTTAGCTTCGCTATAAAAATAGCTCAACGAGCTTAGACCTATAGAACCCTCTTAGAAGGAGCCAGACCCCACCAAACTGGCCCTCATTGTTGACAACGATAACCATTGAAACTAGTTGATTTTTGAATTTCGAACATTAAAAAAACAATATAGACCAATTAATCCTAGATCTACTGTCACAGTACAGATTTGGCCCAGCCTAGTGGGGGCTAGGCACGAGTCAGCGAGGCCCAAGAGGGAGGGGCGCAACCGCCACCGCCGCCGCCGCCGCCCACGTCATCTTCGTCGTCTCCAATTCGGATAGAGTTTGTGATAAGATTAGATCTTTGATTATAAAGGGGATATTCCACTCTATAAGGAAGTCTCCTATTATGAAAAGAATAAGAGTTCGCTTGTAAAAAAAAAGGTATTCTCGATCTATAAAGAAATATTTAGAGATTGCTTGCATTACAAGTCCCATAAGAGGGCTATATAAGAAAGGGAGATGTAATCTCATGGGACAAGCAATAAAGAATTCCGCCAACCCTAGTCTATAGCCGCCGCCGCCCACCGCCCGAGCAGGCGCCCACCATACAAGGTTTGCCTATCACCATTTT